>JAVGVS010002783.1:0-10711 GCA_032718565.1 Distichodus sexfasciatus
TCTGAGCCACGAAAACCTCCTGATTTGACGGGCAGGCGAGCGTTGCATACAGATGTGCAAAATAATGACAATAACTCCATATTGACCTCTGATATAGGAATTCGGAGGGATTACAAAGCTTTAATTATGCTAAATGCAGCTTATACAAAGGCCCCAACAAAAGGCTAGAAATCAGCTTATTGGCCAACGTCTGGGAACTGACCGAAACCGCAGTGTGGACGTGGGAAGGACGGAGCAGCTAATTGCTCTCAGCAGCTAGATTAGCACACAGAGACTTTGTCCCGCGCTGCTGCTTCACAGCAGGAGCAATACCCATAATTAAAACGCGCGTGAGAGACGGCGGTGATGTGGGACGGCATGCGGCCGAGCGAGAAGCTGTTCCAGGCTGAGTGTAATAATATGACATAATAGTGTGACAGGTACAAAATGTACACGTCGTTATTTTCAGCGCATGCCGTTTGGATTCAGGTGGAGTAAGGTTTGATGCTTAGGGTCCACATTTCACATCAACACCAAAGGAATTATGGTAAATTTTCTGACCGTCAGACTTTGAACTCAACGGACGTCATACTGATTCCTCGGCATGTGAAATTATTTGTGAATTCATTTCCGTACACACAAAAAAAGAGAAGTAACTGTGTAAAAACGCATGTCAAAAATGTCGTTTCTCACGATGTAAACACACACACGGTATGTGTGAGCGCTCGCGACTCTCATGAAGAACGCCAACATTCACTAAAACGCTCCAGTTCAGTCAAATCTTCCCTTTAATTACAGACAAAACTCAGATTTTAGCTGATAAGTAGTCACAACAACCAGCGTTCTACTCACAATCTAGCCAGTTATTTGATATTTTCAGTGTTTATTCCAGACGCGTGCCCATCGCATTATTGTGATGCAGCGGGGGATTGTGGGAAATGTGGTTCTCTCCCAAAAAGGTCAAAAGCTGCTTATTTTTTAGTCCAAAATGAGTCCGAACTGGCTCAAAATTACCCCAAAAATTAGTTTTTTTCCTTCAGTTTCATTTTATTTTCCATTTTATAATGTTAGAGTGTAATCAATAGGAAAAAATTGATATGCAAACCAGATTTTTCTTCACGGCACTAAGCCATAGAATATCTCCGCATAATAGAAATTCTGATACCGATACTGTTCTTCCTTTTTCTAGTAGTTCCAGCAGTTTTAGACAACGAAAAAGGAAACATTTCTACAAGCGCAGGTCAATTTTCATCGAAAATGGGCTGATTTCAAGACTGCGTCAGCATTTACGCGTCAAACTCTGACCAATTCCGAGTAGTGCAGGACGTCCCGAACACAGCAACATAAAGCGTGTGTGTGGCTAACTTCTACACACACTAGAATAAGCCTAAAAACAAATGTGTAGGAAAAACCCCCAAAGAAAGGTTAGAAAGAGTCAAACGTGCAATCGTCGTCATCATTTTCTTTCTTCAAATATTATTTAAAAACTATTGCACCAAATATCTCACCAGAAACTGGAGCCGGCCCTCTTGCGTTTCCTCCTCCTCCTCCTCCTCCTCCTTCTGTTTGTTGGAGCCTGTGCCCTGTTCGGGCGTCACTTGTGTTCTAGACTCCTCCTCCTCCTCTCCTGGAGTCTCCTCCCCTTTAACAGGGGCCGCATCTACAACTGGGGCCGGGGTTTCAGACACAACCTGGGACGGGCAAAAAGAGGTGGAAACACATACATAAAATATATATATATATATATATATATCGGGGGAGTTGATAGCGTAACGGTTAGGGAGTTCACCCCGGTAAAAGCACCACTGAGGTACTTGTGAGCAAGGTACCATAACCAAGCATTGCTCCTCAGGCGCTGCCCACCGCTCCTTCACGTACGGGTCATATACAGAGGTCACATTTCGTTGTGGCGTGGTGTGTTCACAATGACACGACGACTCCCTTTCACTTACATCTGAGCAACCTAATAATGTGTATTCAAGACTAGGAGTGTGGACGTTAATCACAGAATCAATACGTTGTGATTATTTGTCATTGTGAACACACCACGCCAAAGCACAGTGCACCACAACCAAATGTGACCAAATGTGCATTTGACCCATCCGTGAAGAAGCAGTGGGCAGCTAACAAGGGCAGCGCCCGGGGAGCAGCGCTTGGGGACGGTACCTTGCTCACGAGTGCCTCAGTGCTAAGTTTACCGGCCCTGGATTTGAACCTGCGACCTTCTGATCACGGAGCGAACGCTCTACCGTTACGCCACCAGCTGGACGATTCTGCATTGATTTTATTGGTTTTCATCCGGTGGTCCCCCGGGTGGTCCGCGGTGGTATTGCAGGTGGTCTGTAACATTTGATTTCTTTTTTAAAAACACGTCCAGATGATTTAGGCATGTTTATGAACGATGAATTTAATGCAAATATGTAAAAAAATAAAAATAATGACCAAAAATTACCCAAGGTCCAGCACCTGACAATACGCTGATTCCCGACTCGATGTTTAATCAAAGCGCGGTTTTACGAAGCTCTACATGACATTCTGCTTGGCTTTGAGTTAAGAGTTAAGAGTCAAGCCATCCACTGCTAATTTTAGCGGCTACACCTGCTTATGCTCTCGGTGGAACTGTGCCACTGTGGCCAAGGCCGTGACCAGGTAACAAGATCAAGCGAGCGCTCCGACGCGCTCGGCATCATCACCACCGTTAGCGCAATTAGCGGCGGCGGTAGTCACATTAGTGTTAAACGCAAGACGCGTTCGCTTGTTAGCAAACGCGGGAAGCGCTCGAGTGATTAGAAAGCACATTCGAATTGAGAAGTCGTCATGCACGAACCTGACGCCTGCTTGTGCGAGTTGCAACTCCGTATCACGGAGGCCCTTTAATCCGTCAAACGGTTTCATTGTTTTCTCTTTAATCAAGATGAATTGGCAAACATTCCAACGGTGACGTCTGTCAACACCAAGTACAGTACGAACGCTGTGAAAGTGGGACGTGTTTGTTCGACTTTCTGTCAACGTTTTCTCACAAAGTAAGCATGGTTGTACATAATAAAGTTCTCATATCACGCTCTGACGTCTCTCTTATACTAGCGCTTCTGAGCCACCGCCTTTAGGTAGCTGCGGAATTAGCATAGCGGCCCTGAAGCCTTAGCTCTTGCTGTTACTGTTGCTTTGAGGGCGTGCAGCGATTTTAACAGCAATTTTTTTTTTATCGTATCCCAATCCAGGTTTCTGAAGAGTTGCTGCAGTTAGCTTTAGGTAAAAAGGAAGGAAGAAACAACAAAAAAAAATCAATGCATCCCCCGAAACACCCTGAAGACTGATAAATGCAAGACTGCAGATAAATGCAAAAAAAAAAGGAAAAAAAAAAAGAAACCATGCTGAAAACTCACAGCAGGGCGTCCCGCGCGTCTCACTCCTGGAATGAGAGAACAAAGTTTCCTCTACTCTACTAATGCAACGACGCAGCTCAACACGGCTAATATTCCCGTAATCTGATAAGAACGCATATAATCTCATAATTTACCCGGAGCTATTTTAGCGTGCCGTGTGTTGGAATACGAGAATTGATTCCTTTTTAACACACCTTTGCACGAGCGCGTGAGAACTACAAATGCGTATTTTTTTGACGGTCGAATCTGTCATCCTCTTCTCTTGACTGCCGCTACAATATCTGCAAAATTTTTCGGGCTGCCGCTACATATTTGCACAACTATTGAACACTGCTGTACGTATCGCCGATGGCTTTTTCTCACATAAGGCCGCGGAACCGAGCTACACGGCACAAAATAAAAACTCAATTTCACACAAACCCACAACAAATTGGAGTTTGATTCACTTTTTAAAAACTATTACAGGACTTCATTCCCAGTGTAGAAGCTGACTGGGAATTTTACAGCTCAAAATTAAAGAATAGTCATAAAATCATACGCAAGCTGATGTTTTCTGCTAAATTGGACTGCTGGTAAAACGGTATTGGCATATTCTGGGAAACGTTATTTCCCCGTAATACTGATTGCTTTTCTCTTTCGGGCGGCCCGGTCAGCGCTGCCGCCCTCACGGGCGAGAAGGTCCCGGGTTGGAGCCCCGGCATCGGCCGTAGGGCCTTTCTGTGACCCTTTCAGGGTCGTTCTCCGCCGTAATAGGCTCCGGTCCCCCTGCGACCCCAATACATGAATGAATGAATGTTTTCTCGTTCCCCATTTGACCGTTGTTGCGATATTTGCCGGTCTTTTGGACGTTACTGGACACCGCCTGTTTGCAATTCTCATATTTAATAGCCGCAGATCATATGCACATCCAGTGCAAAAAGAAAATCCGTAGTTGAGATGACAAAGTTCACTAAATTACAGTAATTTTCCCTTTAGCGCCCCGTCACCACGCCAAGATCGATGCACAGTCCTCACCAGGTGTACATCGCTAAATGTTACGTAAGCAGAACCTGCAGCTATTGTTAGCCTGTGTTTCACTGCTACGCTAAGCTACGCCCAAAGTACAAGTTCCACGTTGTAGTGTAGCAGCAGTTATTCCAGTCAATTCACCATGCTTTTTACGACACTGTCCTCCACTACATACAGCTTTCCAAACAGAGCAGAACGGCACCGTCGAGGGCCGGCTAAAGGTTTAGCAACTTCTTTCCCCCAATGCTATCGATATATTCGTGTTTGGAAAAGCTAAGTGCAGAAACTCTTCCAACCAACAAAGAAGGTAACGATTCAAACGGCTGGACGCCATCCAAGCCAATGCAACAGCAACAGCACCAGCAACAGCAAGGGCTAAGGCTTGGGTCGGCGTCCGATCGCTCTGTGGAATTTGTGACACGCGGCTATGCTAATTCCGCAGCTACCTGGGCGTGCGGCGCGGTGCTAAAGGCGGCAGATCAGACGCGCTAGGCCCCCGTTTGCCCTAAGCACATTGCGGTAATCCCTGTGGACTACTGAAACGGGTAACTGGATCACTTCTTTTAAAAGCATCTTAATGGATTGGCCGGGCTGCCGTTTTTTTTTTGTTGGTTTTTTTCGCTTGCTTTTACGTTTTCTCGAGACACATAATCGACGCGCTGAACGTCGCGGGCCACCCTCTTTCACGCGTGCGAAAAACGGGATCCGCCGATCAACGTCACGACAAAAATTTGTCCGCGGCTGAAAGCACGGATGAAAGGGTTACACGGTGGAAATGTTTGAACAGTCGCTATCGAAGCTAGGCCTCATCCTGCTCGCGTGCTAACGCCCCCCCCCCGGAAGCAAGAGTGTGGACACACACACACACACAGACACACACACACACACACACACACAAGTGGAGCAAGTGCTCGGTCGGTTAAGACAAACGCAGGATTTGCGAGTGCATGTACTGAAAAGACTCGAAGACATATGACCTAGCGGGGAAATCTGCTTAGGGTGGGGGAGTCGGGACGCACAGTAATCATACAGCGCGAGCAGCAGAAGTGACAACAGGAGGACGGCGCGGAAAGTGTTAATCTGCGCTCAGCATATTGAGCACTTGTTCTGTCACTGGTACATTTATGCAGGAAAGGTACGCAATCAGCTTGCACGGAGAACACACACACACACACACACACACACACACTGGCCGGCCGGTACGCTAGCTCGAGCTGCAGACCCCACATGCACGCCTTGCACACACACCGGTCAAACCCTCGCTCACGCAAAAAACACACCGACCTACCCCCTGTCCTGTGCGTGGAGAGGAAGCGGGGTGTCCGTGTCTCTCCGAAACCCCCCACCCCCCCCCAACTTGGCCCTCCCTGTCAGAGCTGGGACGGCTGCTCAAGTCTTAGGGCTTGGTCAGAGTTTGGTCAGAGTCTCGCCTTCCATCCGAAACCCTCTCATCGCTACCACGGCAACATCCAAGGGATTAGCGGACCGTACCATTTTGGCTGTCGGAGGGGATTAAAGTAACACACAACATGGCCCCTGTCTGTGTGAGCATGAGCATGTGTGTGTGTGTGTGTGTGAGTGAGTGTGCGAGAGCGAGAGAGCGAGAGAGAGAGAGAGAGAGACTCTGACCAGATTACCAGGTCCGTCATTCCCATCCGGGACAGTTGGGAAATTTCAGAGCGAAACTTAAAGCGGTCTGCAAATTGGACGCACTTTGGTAATATTTGACGACGAGCACACAAGCCGTAAAAGCCGCAGCAGTATTAGCGGGGCTAAAGGACATCGCGGCTTTACGCACAGACGTAATAAATCTACGTGTATTTATATCTGAACCGTGACTTATCCGTGAACACAACCTCAAAAACCCCTCAGTTTGGCAGTGTGAATTGTCGGCAAATTTCAACGTCCGACTAAACCAATGTTCAGCACCAAATTACGCGCTGTGCGGCGTCGGCAGTGATGCGGACCCTGCATCGGTCTGTCACGGGCGAGAAGGAGCTGAGCTTCGATTTACCAGTCGATCTACGTTCCCACCCTTTACCTTTAGCGTGGGCAGCGACCGAAAGAACGAGATCGCGGACACGAGCGGCCGGAACGAGTTTCCTCCGCAGAGTGGCTGGGGATCTGTTCCTCAGAGATGAGAAGGGTGAGAAGCTCAGTCATTCGGGAGGAGCTCAGGAGCTCTGAGTAGAGCCGCTGCTCCTCCGCATCGAGAGGGGCCAGATGAGATGAGGTGGCTCTGGGAATCTGGTCGGGACGCCTCCTGGACGCCTCCCTGCGGAGGTGTTCCGGGCACGTACCACTGGAAAGAGGAAGCCCCGGACACGCTGGAGAGAGACTGTGTCTCCTGGCTGGCCTGGGAACGCCTCGGGACTCCCCCCCCGGATGAGCTGGACGAAGTGGCCGCAGACAGGGAAGTGTGGGTTGCCCTCCTTGGGCTGCTGCTGCTGCTGCCCCCACCCCCCGCGACCCGACCCCGGTTAAGCGGAAGAAGATGGATGGATGGATGGCGTGTATAGTGATGTACTTTCCAAAGCGTTAGGAGAAAGTCGCTATCGCTATGAGGAAAATCTGCACGAGTCCTTTCGTGCCTTCGGCGTTCTCTCGGCAGACTCTCGATCTCTGACAGGCTTAAAGTTGGCGGCCGGGAGTCGGCTCATTAGGCCGTGCGGCAGATGATGGCGTGGTCCGTTACGTAAGCGCGAGCAAACAGCATTTACGCCAGTGTAAACACACACTAAGCCTTGCGAAAACCCCGCTGGAGCAAAAGCCCATATTAACACGGCACAGGCACGCAGAACCAGACGCGTGATCACCGCACCGGTCCGCCGCTGAAGCCGACCCCTGCCCTCAATCTCACTGCGACATATGGCAGGCGAGCCAACGGAACCGCTCGAGGCCGGCGGCGCGAGTATGGGTCCATACCGCAATAACAATCACCGTCACAGCAACAAAATGCTGAGTAACAATCACAACAGCAAAAAACGTGGAGTAATAGTCGCATTCTGGTAAAACTGACGGACTCGATGACCATGACGACCATAAGCAGATTCAGGAAGTCAACTTGCTTAACGCATCAAAACACTTTCATGAGGGACTTATTTACCCCTAAATTTCCAGAATGGCCTGCATATGAACACGAGATTAAAAATGGCGAGACTGACCACCTTTTAAAAGGGACGTTAAAGAATCTCGTGAGTTTCTTGCTAATACAAGTAAACGGAGGTTTAACCACCGTGAAGATTTCTCAAAGGATTCCGAGTAGAACGCAGTTTTCTGAAAACTATGACGTCAGGGACGTCACTAGGATTGAAACATGGCGGGCTTTAGCCGCTACGGCTTTGGTCAGGGTTAGGGTTAGGGTTATGGTTAGGCGCTACATTGTCCAGATCCATTTTTTGAGTTTTGTGTGGAACGTCTGGGAGAAGTGGGGGGGGGGTGGGGGGGTCTCGAGACCAGTTTTTGAAAGTCTCGGTCTCGTTCTCGGACTCGGCCGTATTTGTACTCGGACAAAGAGGACTCGGGATTTTATTTGGAGACCAGCCGAGACCACAACTCTGAGAATATTAGTATTAAAACTCTTTGAGACTGACGCTAGCATTTTGCGTTGTTTATTAATTACGTAGTGTTTTAATAGCTCAAAAACCACACACACACACACACCGTCAGAATCACAAGACTTTGAACTTACCGGACATTATATTCATTCCACTGTGTGTGAAATTATTTCTGACTAATTCCCTGCACAAAAACTGAAGTAATTGCGGAAAAAGGCGTTAATTACGTTATTCGCAATGTGAACGCGCGGTAGTGTTAGCGACTCTAATATGGAACACCGTTATGCTCAAAAACGTAGTTCTCTTCCAGAAAGGCCAAAAGCGGCTCAACTTATGGACCAAAATGTGTCCAAATGTGTCTTGACACACTCTAGTCTCGGTCTCGATTTAGGTGGTCTTGACCCCAACTCTAGTTTTCTGATATAAAAGCAGTTCCCACACAAACTGGTAACCAATTACGCTCAAAACAAAGCATCAAAGGATCGAAGCAAGTCTAAATTCATATGTATTTTTGTGCAAAATTGACATGTTAAAGTATAATTTCCATATGAAGACTATATTCTGTTATACTCTCTGAACTGCGTGTAACTTGACTGGAGTCACAGTTATGGAAAAAGGACATTAACGGAGAGATGACGAGGGTTTAATTCCTCTTCGAAGCTGTGCTCCGAGTGGCCACATGGGGGCACTGTGGACTGAGAGAGCGAGCTCTTACCCCGTCCTCTTTCCGTTCCTTCTCGGGAACTGTTCCCGTGGCCGGACTCTGCTCCTGCGCCGAGGTGACGGAGAGCTGCCTCTGAAGGCGTAGAACCTCTTTCTGAGACTCTTTCAGCAGGCGCTCGAATTCTCCAACGCCGGTCGGTCCGGGACGACCCTGGAGAGACGGAGAGGAGAGCGAGAGAGAGAGAGAGAATTTCACGCTGCGTAAAAAGGCATCAATTACATAATTCAGGCTCGCGACTTCAATATGGAACGCCGTCGCGCGCAAAAACGTAGTTCTCTTCGAGAGAGGCCAGAAGCAGCTCATTTTATAGACCAAAATGACCCAAAACTTTCGCATTTCTTCATTTTCAATTGATCAGAAAATATTTTCTCCATTTTATAATGTCAGAGTAATCAACAGAGGAAAAATGATATAGAAAAATGTATGATTTGTTATCAAATTATATTATGTTCTGTATCCAGATAGATACCAAATGGATAAAGAAGTGTTTCCGTCTGGCACTAAGCCTAGTTTTCTTCTACTAAGCCATAGCATGTCTCTGGATAATAACTGAGGAGTGTTCACTGTGGTTTGTCGGGTTTAACATATGATGTGATCAGTTTGGAAACATGCTTCCAGTGAAGCGATTTCCTCATTATAGATATGTAAGAGAAATATTGAATAAACATGTTTAACGTTGCTTAGGATTCGCATGTTCCACTTATTTGTGACCCTCCACGGCAAAACCAGTCGCTTGTCGCAAATTTTCAAAATTGAGTTATGTTTTCATGAAAGGGCATAAATCAAGCTTCAAAACGATGCCTATATGGAATGAATCGGACGACATATGACTGAGATATCAACGTTCAAAGTGGGTTTTCTCCTGTCACGCCAAGTGAAGCGGAGAAAATCAATCACCGTCGAGATTGACTATCGCCGTAACGCTGAACGCTCGGTGCGGTCGCCAGCTCACGTTTGCATTTACGGTAGCCTCGCTGCATTCACAAGCCACGGATAACCTCGTTAGGTTAACTGAACTTCGGGAAGCGGAGATGGATTCGGAGAAATATCTCGCTAGTCAACCGGTGGATTTACCGTAAATATTGGAGTAGAGCGGTCAAAACAGAAACGTTTAACATTCTGCTGGAATTGAATTCCTCACCTCAAGAAAGTCACGTTTTTAGGATGGAAAGGGTAAGTTTTTCGTTTAACGATTAGCCGTTTCAAGTTAAGATTAAACGGTCCCAAGTCAGTCCAAAGCTATCTGGGTAGGTTTGGTTTTACGAAGCACACTAAAGAGTTTAAGACTGGGGTTGCTCGTCGCGAGATCCGCGTCGCGTTGGATAAAAGCGTCGGTCGACTTTACCTTTAACTTCGGCTTGGGCTTCTAGAGGTTTTATTTACAAAACGCAGGGTGTAGTCAATACCCCTGAATCCATTTTTTTCTGCAGCGTTAACGGGATTCCGTACTCGAAGTTCCTCTGCGGCACGGTAAAGGATGCTGACGGCCAGGTTCTCATTGGCAGCTGTCAGCCAGTCAGAGCAGAGCTAATTTGCATGTGGAACATGGCGTTAATGAGATACGCGTGGCACCTTGAAATTTGGAACGTAACTCTATTTCCGCACGTGTGTGTTTGTGTGTGTGTGTGTGTGAGTGTGTGTGTGTGAGAGAGAGACGCGTGCGGGTGACATATACCTTCTGTCCAGAACGGCCGCTCAGCTGTCTGCACTCCTGCTGCAGGGCGGCGATCTCTTTATCTTTGGACAGAAGAGCGTCGGCATGTTGGGCCAAATCCCTCGCCCTCTGACGGGCAAACGCCCGTTTATATTGCTCTATAGCGCCGGGCTTCGTGGGGAAGGGAGTGTTAACCTGTGGACGGAGACACACGCCATAACACGACGTACCTTATGACCGCACACTTACTTTCGCTTGGTCTCCTCTGCTCTTATTACAACAGAGCATTATGTTATTCATAATAATAAAATCAGCAAAAAAAAAATCGCAACGACACGAGATACTACGACGGCGTTTTAGTGCCACTTAAAAAAAAAAAAAAAATCTAAGTGCCACCTTAAAA
>JAVGVS010002784.1:0-10710 GCA_032718565.1 Distichodus sexfasciatus
TGTTACCCCAAAAGAAAAGTTGCTAACTACACTAGCAACATTATGTTGCCCCAAAAGCATAGCTGCTAAGTACGCTAGCAAAACTAATGTTACCCAAAAAGCATAGATGCCAAGTACGCTAGCAACACTAACGTTACCCCAAAAGAATAGTTGCTAACTATGCTAGCAACACTAACGTTACCCCAAAAGCATAGTTGCTACCTACGCTAACATCACTATGTTACCCCAAAAGTTGCTAACTGCACCAGCAACATTATGTTACCCCAAAAGCACAGCTGCTAAGTACGCTAACAACATTACGTTACCCCAAAAGAATAGTTGCTAACTACGCTATCAACACTAACGTTACCCCAAAAGAATAGTTACTAAGTATGCTAGCAACACTATGTTACCCCAGAAGAATAGTTGCTAACTATGCTAGCAACACTGTTACCCCAAAAGAATAGGTGCTAACTATGCTAGCAACATTATGTTACCCCAAATGCATAGGTGCTAAGTACGCTAGCAACCATACGTTACCCCAAAAGAATAGTTGCTAACTACGTTAGCAGCACTGCGTTACCCCAAAAACATGCTAACTACGACTCACCAGCGGCTCGGCCATGATGATGCGGATCTTGCCCTCTGAGAGCGTGGCGAAGTTGGCGAAGAGGCTCTTGAGGACATACTCGCCCGGCCGGCTCTCGGGGTCCACGTTGATGGGCGTCATGGCGGGGGGGCCCTTATCGCCCTGAAAGCAGCTGACCGGGGCCACGGGAGGCTTGCTGTATCCGGGAGAGGCTGCCAAAACACACACACACACACACAGACACACACAAATGGGTTTGGTCTTCCAGTAATGGAATGTGGAAGTGCGTTGAATGGGAGAGAGGGTGGGAATCGAACATGCAAGAAACAAAGCACGCTAACATTGTTCCTCTTTTGAGGTTTCTGATATGACATGTTGGCTCAAAATATATCACTCGGTCTGTTACGGCACTCACAAAAAAAGGTTCTCTCCTCATTTCTCACACCCCAAGTCTCTTTTTTTACACTCTTATCTCAGTCCAGACAAGCGGAAGCGAAACACTCAGCGCTCGGCCACTGAAACATGACATCATTGTGAACCTGTAAGGCAAAAAGAGCCTCATTCCCACACAGCTGCTACTGAAAACACTCAAACCAAAAGAGCGTTGGTTTGAGCGAAAGGAAAACCACAAAAACCAGTTGTAGGTGCGAGTGTGAGTGTGTGTGAATAGCTGAAAGTTGGGGCTTTTAATGCAGTTCTGACACGTACATGCACTAACACAGTTGGTAGAGGAGGAGGAGGAGGACGATTAGGAAAAGGCTGGTGATGAACTTTTGACATCAAGTGCTTACAAGAGAAGCGGGTTTATCAACCTTTGGCCGAAGTATCAAGTGATCTAGCTGTCTCACTTCTCTCTCTCTCTCACACACACACACACACACAATGTAACTAGAGACACACACGCTGAGTTCATGTCCAGGGAAAGCACATGTGGGCAGTTGGCAGCTGATGGGTAGTGCAGGGGGAACAGTAACTTGCTCATGAGTACCTCAGTGGTACCTTTACCAGCCTGGAATTTGAGGCCAACTCTCCAACCGTGACACTACCAA
This sequence comes from Distichodus sexfasciatus, assembly GCA_032718565.1. Lineage (NCBI taxonomy): Eukaryota > Metazoa > Chordata > Actinopteri > Characiformes > Distichodontidae > Distichodus > Distichodus sexfasciatus. Next base: position 1,618 of record JAVGVS010002784.1, read on the forward strand.
CTGCCCATACCAAATCAAAAAGCAGTTGTAGTGCAAGTCGTCACTCTTTCTGATCTGTCTCTTTCTCTCTCTCAGTTACTTCTTTCGTTCTGTATCTCCCTTTCTGTCTCTACATCTTGGCCTCTGTATCTCTCTCTCTTCAGCTGTCTGTTTCTTTACTATCTGTCCATCTGTGTATTTCTAACTGGATCACTGTCTCTCTTTATCTCGCTCACTGTTTCCTTTTCTGCCAATTACTCTATAGGTCACGCTTTCTCTGACCATTCTCTCTCTCTCTCTCTCTCTCTCTCTCTCTCAATGTCTTATACTTAATTTATCTTTACTTCTCTCTGAATGTCTCAGGGACAGTTTACTCACTACTCTCTCTCTCTCTCCCTTTACTTCTCTCTTGTTTTCTCTCTCATGCAGAACTTGCTGACCATTCTCTCTCTTTCTTGCTCTGTCACTCTTGCTCTCTATTTCTCTTTTTCTCCCTCTCTCTCATGCACAACCTTCTGACCATTCTCTCCCTTTATCTCTCTTTCTTTGTCTCTTTCGCATGCACAACTTACTGACCATTCTCTCTCTCTCTCTCTCTCTCTCTCTCTCCCTCTCTACATACCAAGTCCCTTGATGAAGCTGACCACTCCGGTTTTGCCCCAGCACGTGTCAGCGTTGCTGCTGGTGTCCATGCTCTTCATCTTGCTCTCGTCCTCTTCATTCGCTCCTGCTGCGCTCCTCCATCCAAACACACTCCAACTCCATCATCACACATGCGCGCACACACACACACACTCCTCCACCTGGGGTCTTTTAAGTCCGTTAAAGACTTCTCTTTCTCTCTGTCGCGGTGAGACCGGGTGTGTGTGCAGGCTGGTGAGAGTGAAGGTCAGGCTGGAATTTTTAGCTGGGGGGCTCGACTGAGGGGTGTGTGTTTTTTGGGGGGAGGTGGGGCGAGTGTGCCGGACTGACATGCTACAGTGGCATAGCTGTGAGGCTATATTTATCCCCCGAGTACACACCATACTGACAAAATCAACCCACCCAAGCTCAGCTGCAGTGTAAACACCTCCCTATAACACACACACACACACACACACTTATTCAGGCACTTAAGGTGCAGCAAGTTTCATGCTTGGAGATGCCAATAAGAACTGAAAGTTGACTGCTCTGGAAAAAAATTACAAAAGTCTGATAAATTCACATATAAAACCCTGGGAAAAACATCTGAAAAGGCCTGATACTTTGGATAAATCCAAACATGAAACTGTAGAAAAAAAGGGGAAAAAAATCTGGAAAGTATTTGAAAAAAGTAAAAATAAAATCCAAACATGAAACATAAAAACATTTTAAAGGCAAAATGTAAAGAAAAATCAAATATCCAAATAAAAATCTCAGAAAAAACTACTAGATATCACTATTAAATGCAAATAAAAAGTCAAATATTTCCAGTAAATCCAAATATACAGCTCTGGAAAAAAAAATTAAAAAGTGAAGGTGGTAAAAAAAATCAGCAAAAGTCAGATATTTTTTGACAAATCCAAATATAAAGTTAAGGAAAGAATCGGATATAATTAATTAAGATATTTCAAATAAATCAAAATATAAAGCTCTGGGGAAAAAAAACAAGAGCAACCAAATGGTCCAGTATCTCTTTTATTGACCCTCTACCTTATTTACACCCTCTACAGCTGGACCGATTAATTGCTGTGTCGATATTATCGTCCATTATGAGTGAACTGGCATTTCTAACGGAACCGAAAATGTCTTAAACAATTTTTAAGTGTATAAATAATGACTTTATAAGTCATGACTATAGATGACAGGGGTGCACGAGTCAGAAAATATCATGATTCGATTCGATTCGGATTCTTGGGCTCACGATTTGATTCAAAATCGATTCACGATTCGTAAACGAGTCACAGTTCAATACCTGTATGAATTTTTCGAGTTACTTCTTCCATTTGACTATGGCAGATCAACAAAAAAATCACAATGAATCAAATGTAGTTTACTAAATGTAATACACACCCGGTGTTTCCCTGGATTACAGCTTTACACAGACACAAATATTCTTACGCTACAATTTACACTGATCCTTAGAATTAAATACATTTTTTATACAACTTGCACGATTCAATTCGATTTTTTTCTGCACCCCTAATAGGTGAGTTTGTCAAGTGAGACGTGGCAGAAGTTTCCCGACCCCAGTATGTGTGTGTGTGTGTGTGTATTTGTATGTGTGACTTAACCAGCCTGGGCTCCTACATGTGACTCTGCAAACAACAGGCCAGCTCAGACAGACAGGATTACATCAGAGCAGCTCGGCTCCCAGAAGGGAGCAGTAACAACGCCCTCTTTTACACACACACACACAGTCTTGTATTACTATCTTTGTGAGGTCTCTTTCCATAGACTCACCAATGACTAAAGTACATAATTTTACTACAACTAATCCCTAACCCTAACCTTAACCTCAGTAACCAAAAGCACATCTTTTACCTCCTTTAGTTTCTCAAATAAAACAGCACATTTTCTATAAGTCATTTCTCCTCCTTAGGGACCTCTCAAATGTCCCCACAAAGCCCCAAAAAACAGATAAAAGTGATTTTAGGGGACAAAAAGGTCCCCACAATGCGATAAATACATGTCCGCACACACACACACACACACACACAGTCAGGTTTTTATTATATTTGAAGAGCAATCAGGTCCAGGAATTTAGAAGATCTGTAATAATAATAATAATAATAATAATAATAATAATAATAATAATGATGATAATAAATATAATACAAGCGGTAACTTTCACCGATTGATGAGGGTTCAATGAAACAACAACAATAACGTCATTATGGATCGCTAGTTTATGGTCATGTTTTTAGGAAGAGCGACTCAATTCCAATCCCGGAAGATCTGGCGAATGTGACTTCACTGCGTGTTGTGTAACTATGTTAGTTGCTAATATAGTTGGTAATGTACACTATATTACTTGCTGACGTACACTGTTTTTTAGTTTGCTGGCACACTATATTTAGTTGCTAATATATACTAAGTTGCTAATATACACCAAATAACTCATTTCGAGGGAGAAACCCCCATCCCCGCAATCCCAAGCCCCAACACCCGGAACTTCCGGGGCTTAGAGATGTCTGATGCAACTATTTTAGTTGCTAATATAGTTGTGTTAATGTACATTATATTGCCCTTTAACGTGCACTATGTTAGTTGCTAATACTTTACTATGTTGGTGCTAATAGCACACTATATTTAGTTGCTAATGTACACTATGTTAGTTGCTAATGTACACTGTGTTAAATTGCTAATGTACACTATATTTAGTTGCTAACGTACACTATGTTAGTTGCTAATGTACACTGTGTTGGTTGCTAATGTACACTATGTTAGTTGCTAATGTACACTGTATTTAGTTGCTAATGTACACTATGTTAGTTGCTACTTGTTACTATAGTAGTTGTTAATGTACACTATGTTAGTTGCTAATGTACACTATGTTAGTTGCTAACGTACACTATATTAGTTGTTAATGTACGCTATATTAGTTGCTAATGTACACTATATTAGTTGCTAATGTACACTATATTTAATTTGCTAGCGTACACTATATTAGTTAACTAACGTACACTATGTTAATTGCTACAATATACACTGTATTAGTTGCTAATGTACACTATGTTAGTTGCTAATACTGTATTTGAATTGCTAATATACCTATGTTAGTTGCTAACGTGCACTATGTTAGTTGCTAACGATACACTGTGTTGGTTACTAACGTACGTACACTGTGTTAGTTGCTAATGTACACTATGTTAGTTGCTAACGTACACTATGTTAGTTGTTAATGTACACTGTGTTAGTTGCTAATGTACACTATGTTAGTTGCTAACGTACATTATGTTAGTTGCTAATGTACACTATTTTAGTTGCTAATGTACACTGTGTTAGTTGCTAACGTACACTATGCTTTTGAGAAACCCCTTTTTGGGCAGCCGAGAGCGAGCTTGTGGGAGTGTGGGTCTGTTTCCGAGTGGCGTTCTCCTACAAACTGCAGACAGACTGAGCTAACCAGCGCCAACCCGTGTTAAAGAGCGCCAACCTCATTAAAGAGTGTAAGCGCGAACTATGAATCCTGAATCTGCATCCTCTGTTTCAAGGGTTACGATCTCGTACGTGACATATACTAATTAATAAAAGCTGACCTAGACTTAAAGATGATGAAGATGATGATGATGATGATGATAATGATAATTTTTATAATTACTATTACTGTAGTATGTACTTTAGTAGTAAAGCTAGAAAGGCTCTACAGTGCTATACAGTATTACTGGTGTGGGGGTGTGTGTGTGTGTGTGTGTGTATGTGTGACGAGAAACTCATTTGAGAAGGACAACCATCATCTCCGTTAGTGTTGGACTGATGTTCTTTAAAGAACAGAACAGGTCAGAGCATTCACACACACACACACACACATAATGAGCACCTTTTCCCTGAGCGTCAGCGAGCATCCATTAGGAGCCGAGTAACACAGTAAGGTGTGAGTGAAGAGCTGAGATGCTGCTGAAAACAGGAGGATTAAGGGCTCCGAGGTCTGGCTCTAATAAACACGGGCATTGTGCTGAATTTGGGAGTGAGGACAGTAAAGTGAGAGCGGAATTTTGGATTTGGGTGACCACCACTTTCCAGCCATTTGTCTTGAAAAGAGCGACAGACCGAGATTATGGCTCAATCTGAAATGGAGGGATTATTTCTACCCAGGCATCAGGCTGAAAATACACGGAAGCACGGAAGTGAGAGGCCAGACATCCTAGTTTTCGTTTGGTTCATATCAATATCACGATTCGTTTTTCACTGACAAGGTTTCCACTGTAAATGTGGACAACTATTAACGCTGGAATATTTTTTCTTATAAACTTGGGGACGGTGCCTTGCTTATCAGTACCTCAGTGGTAACTTTTGTCCAGCTCCGGATTTGAACCGACGACCTTCAGTTGGCTACTCTACCAACTCTGTGTCAGGAATCTGGTGAGGATTTGACGAGAATAGACAGACGCTTACAAACCTACAGCGGCCGTAGGAACGTTCATGAATCGGACAGTGATCTGGTTAGGATATGAACCGAACGCCAACTTTCACAATTCGTCAGTGATCTGGTTAGGAGGTAGCGAATTGCTACTCGTTAGCCGTTAGCTCTTGTAGCGTGGTGGTTAGCCCAAACCTGGCTGAGAACGCGAGTAGGTAGGATGGCCACGCGAGTTGATCTAAGAACTCTCAACTACCACAAACAGTCCTAGTTCTAGCGACACACACTCTAACAAACAGATGAACCAAAATACTGGAGCACTCACAGTAAGCCGAAATAAATTGGAAAGGGCCAGGTCGACTCGCCGCAAGGAAATGACTCCTTAAATACCCTTTGAACCGCGACCGGCCGCGTCCCAGTCCAGCTACCGGCCGCGGAGCTGGACTACAAGACATGTCTTAATTAGGGATGCAGCGATCCAACTTTTTCAGTGGCGATACCGATGCCGACACTTGGCATACTTGAGCGCAGAAGTGCCAGATGACGCGTCGCTAAACTTAGCGACAACAAGCGTCGAGAAAGCGCTCTGGAACCGAGGTTTTGACCGCTCTCAGCGAGAAAAAAAATACGTTTGGTGGACACAGGCTCTAAAGCTACAGCCGCTACTACAGCGCCTGCACCAATAATCACCCCTGCAGCCAGCATCCACATCCATTTCCATGTCGAATCTACGGCGTCGACAAAAGTTCCACTGCAGCTTTATGCGATTAGTGATGTATCTGTTTGGGATAATTCTATAAAAACTGTAATAAATTTATATTGTAGTTGTAACAGCAACTTGTGCGATGTTTGAAATTGTATTTTTTATGTTGATTCAAACCAGGTTATTACAGATCAAAGTACCAAAATGAAGTACCGCTGAACACCAGGTACCGATATCAGTTCAGATGTGAAAGGTACCCAACCCTAATGCATACGCAAACAAAGAAAAAGCTACAAATTACAGACCGGCTCTATGCCGCCGATAGACGATCCAGCCGTTTGAGTCGTTATCGGACCGGTATCTGATCCACGTATCGGATCGATGCCATCTCTAGTCTTAATCAATAGGGAAATGTGGACGCGTGCTATTGTCGTACTGTCACTTTAAGAAAAATCTAGCTGAAAAAATATATTAATAACTAACTTCACAATATTGTCACAAACCTTTCATAATATGACATAACGAGTCCAAACTAAACTGTTTAACAGGATTATAGAGTTGACGAACTAATCAATCATACAATCAATAAACGAAATTTATTCCTGCGTTTACCACGCGGCACCGACAGCGTTTGGACGAGGCAGTTATGAAGCCAAAGCCCGTCGCTAATCCTATTACCGGCTCCCCGAACGGAACGGAAGCAAGAGAACGAGCCGGAACCAGGCGGAGAGGAGGGTCGGGAGATCGGGGTGGACGGTAACCGCGGCGACGGGGACAGACACGAGGAGGAGGAGGAGGAGGATGAGTGAGGAACTCACCGCCGCTCCAGGACTTGAGCAGAGACTTTATGCTGATCTCAAAGAAGCCCGAGTCCTGCTGGCTGGCCATGCCGACTGCAGCGGGCGCGACGCTGGGTGATGATGATGATGATGTTGTTGTTGTTTATTGTTGTTGTTTGCTGTGGTCTGCCCCGTGCCCGCTGCAGACCGAGAAGGACGAGAGCGAACGCTGCTGCTGCTACTGTTCTAGCTCTGCCCTCCTCCTCCTCTCACTCGCTCTCTCTCCGTTTATCTCTTACACACCAACTCCCTCCCTCTAACCCTCCCTCTCCTCCTCTCTATCCCTCTCTTTATATCCTTCCCTCTGTCCATCTCTCTCTCTCTTTCTATTCTTCTCTCTCTCCCTATCTCTCTATCGGTGTCTCTCTCTCCTCCCTCTCTCTCTCCCCATCCTTTTCTCTATCACTCCATTCCTCTCTCTCTTCCTCAGTCCCTCTTTTTCTTTATCCTGTCCTCTTGTATGTCTCTTTTTATCTCTTACACAGGCCTCCTTCTCTCCCTCTATCCTTCTCTCTCCTCTCTGTAACTCTATCCTTCTCTTCCTCTCTCTCTCCCTCTCTCTATCCTTCTCTCTCCCTCCCTCCCTCCCTCCCTCTATCACTCTCTCTATTCTTCTCTCTCTCCCTCTGTCCTTCTCTCTCCTCTCTGTAACTTTATCCTTCTCTTCCCCTCTCTCTCCCTCTATCCCTCTCTCCATCCTTCTCTCCCTCTCTCATTCTCTTTCTATCTTCTACTTTCTTTCTCTCTCTCTCCATCTATTCTTCTCTCCCTCACTCTCTCCCTCTATCTTTCACTCCCTCTATCCTTCTTTTCTCTCCTCTCTCTCCCCCCTCTCTTTCTCTCTCCCTCTATGCCTCTCTTCCAGATCTATCCTTCTCTCTCTCTCTCTCTCTCTCTCTCTCTCTCTCTCTTTCTCTCTTCTACTTCTTTCTCCCTCCTCTCTCCCTCTTTCTCTAGTACTTTTTTCCTCTTATGATTCCTCTCCTGTTCTGTCTCTCTTTCTCTTCCCTCATTCTTTCCCTCGTGCAGCAGGGAGAGTGGGGAGGAGGAATCCTCTAATCCCAGTGTGGTTAATTATAATCCCTGTTCACTTGCATCTCGGGCCAACAGCGTGACGATGAGCGCCAGCGCCGCCGAGGCTGCTGGGACTGAGAGCGAGGGGGCCGACACATGTTTTCCTAGGACACCTGACTCTGATACATGTAATCTTGACCATGTCGAAAACTGATATTTATTATCGGGGTAATTATTATTAACACTGTTGACAAATTTCCATCAAACTGAAATATATCATTTTAAAGCAATTTATGTATTAAGATTAATACCACTTCAATTTTATTAGATTAATTATAGTTTAATAAACTGATTAATATTTTATTATCTTAATAAATATGGATCCTCAAACAATGTCTTCACAAATCGAAATAAATGATAACTTTTAATATTGTGCTTTTTTGATGTACATAAAATGCATCATTTTCTTTAACTTATATTATTAACCTTCATTCAACATATTCATTTACAGTTTTTTTTTTTTAACTCATCTATATATAATAAGATAATCAATAATAATCAATTTATTTATTTTAGATGTGGTCAATATTGAGCATATTTTATTAAATATCAACAAATGATTCATCATAATCAAATTCATCGTAATCAAAACTAAACATTTTAAATGTTTAAATGTGGTATCGCCCTGACCTAACCTGACCGACTGCACGAGATCATCTCTTTCCCACTGAAATATTTGACAATAATGTTTTGTGATATGAGAGGAAATACCGGGCAGTCCGTTTTTAACAATCCTAAACATTCACCTCCTGCCAGGTTGCCAGAGATACATGGCACTTCTGCGACCAATAGCAATATCCGAAAACACGACCTTTGCGAAAAGAACGTTTCTCCCTCATTCAGCAGCTTTGGGCAGAATTTACAACTCAAATGTCAATCCAGGTGCGGGACTCGATGCAGTCTTTTGGTGCTGACACGCTTTTAAAGACACGTTGCACGATTCAAACTCACAAAAATACTCGCCCTCCTACACAAACCCGAGAGGATTGGCAGATCGATAACGCCATTTCAGCCTCGTCAGGGAAGAGTTTCTCCAAAGGTGATTGGAGAAACCATAGAAGCCATTAGTTATTATATAGCATTTTGGGCATTGGCCCCATCATCGGAAGGTCGCCGGTTTGAGTACCAGTAAAGGTACCACTGAGGTACTCATGAACAAGGTACCGTCCCTAAGCACTGCTCCCCAGGGTCTGCCCGTCTGCTGCCCACTGCTCCAGAGGTGTTCCACAGGGTTCTGTTTTACGCCCCCTTTTATTTACTATTTACCTGGTGTTCCACTGGGTTCTGTTTCAGGCCCCCTTTTTATTTACTATTTACCTGGTGTTCCACTGGGTTCTGTTTTAGGCTCCCTTTTCATTTACTTTTTACCAGGTGTTCCCACAGTGTTCTGTTTTAGGCCCCCTTTTTATTTACTATTTACCTGGTGTTCCACTGGGTTCTGTTTTAGGTCCCCCTTT
>JAVGVS010002785.1:0-10710 GCA_032718565.1 Distichodus sexfasciatus
ATATATATATATATGTATATATAATTGTTATACAGCCTTTCTAATAATTAAAGAAGAATACAATGATACAAAATTATAATATGATTTTACATAAGGAAGAAAAGTATGAAATTATAACTTTTTTAGTACCTAAATATGTGATGGTAGCTTGTCCCAAATATTTGATGTCTAAAATTGTTCCCCAATTTCTTCTAGCATTTTATAGAAATATTTAATAAGCAGGTGCTTAATAAATCCATTCTATCCTTTTAAAAATGCCACTGTTCAGAACCAAAACAAAGCCTGTAATGAATTTTCTAGATTCCCACATCATATACGGTAGCAAAAATGCAGCATTTTTCACGAGTGTAAAAATGTAAATCTGCTTCAGAAGCCTTATAATAAAGACAGGGTTTAGAGGAAGCAAAGGAAAAGAAAAGTGGTGCTGGAGAAGAGCATAGAAAATGACATATCTGTGACCCAGAACCGCCTGCAATTTTTATTTATTTAATTTTTCGTGAAAAGAAATACTTTCTGCCGAGTCTCAGCGTGGGTGAGCTTGGCATGCTTGTGCGTGATTTATCTATCTATTTGTGCTTGTGCATGATCTATCATGCTTGTGCATGATTTATCTATCTATCTATTTACTTATTTATTTATTAAAAAGAGAAGTTCACCATCAAGCCACTCAAAAAAACAAATTTTAATTAAACATTTAAATTGGCATAACTCAAAATTCAGAAATATTTGAAAATACTGAAAATTAAATTCTTGATGTAGTAACTTATTAGATTTTAGTGTATTTAGATTTTTATATAACTTCAGGTAGATAGGGATGTAACACAAATTTACATTTTTATGCTAAAAACTGTTTAAGTTTTTGAAACTGAAATGATTTAAGACAATTCTAAAACAGTTGGATTATCTCATCAGCTTTGACACTGCAGCTGTTGCTAAGCAAGTGAGGATCTGCTGGAGGAATAAAAAGGGGATTCATAGATTAAACAGAAGCTTTGATGTTTTTTTAGGACGGAACCCTTTCAGGTCAAAAGCGCTTTGAACTTCTAAACGGAACCTTTTCAAGCGCTGACGGAAGCGTTTTAAGAACTCGATTACCAGTATTTTTAAAGAGCTTGGCGCTATCATCCCCACAGGGTGTACGTACTGTACAAAACTACTCTAAATTTACGGTGTAATACTGGCAGCATGATACTGGAGTTTCCAGCCATGTCCTGTATATTTTTACAGCAAGCCCAGGGCCTCACCGTCGTGTGGACACTAAACAATGCACTTTAAACTTTAAACTATAACTTTATATTTGCACATCGGGAAATCTGTATAATTGTTTTATAATTCAAGGATTTGAATATTTTAATTTTATATTTTATATTTTAAACCAGTAATCTGTGTTAAATCATATTTCACATTTATCTCCTCACCTGTAATCTGTAAATATGTTAATTTATATTTTAATTCAAAGATAATTTTTGTTTCTTTATTTTTTCCCATATTTTTATCTTTTAACTTGTATTCTTTGTTTAAATTCCACAGTCAAAAGAAAAAAGTGGTTCAGGATGCATTTCAACCTATATAACTGTACATGTAACAAATAAAGAATCTTGAACTATATTTGCAGAAAGACAGCATGTCACTGTAATTTTTTTTTTGTTGCAGTGTTGGGATATTGTTGCTGGCTGCAAATATTTGTCTTTTTCAAAAGTGAGATTTCAACATTTTTGCATGCTTGGATGAAGAAATTGAAGCAAAATGACTTCTTATTAAAACCTGTATGATTTAGTTTGAATGTAGTTTTCAATGCAACTGCTATCTATTTTCCTGGAACTCTTTTTGTAGTGGTTTGCTGAAACAATTTTTTAACAGTGATATACTATGTTTTTAAATTTCAAATATGATAAGGTTGCTGTAAAAATACAGAAAAATATAACGTGGTAAAATATAAAACATCAAGATAAATAATGATGAAAATGGATGGCTGCTGCAAGTATTCCAAAAAAAAAAAAATCAAGATAACCACTGATATCTGCAGCTGTATAACTAACATGCAACTGTTTTATTATTTATTATGTTTAATGTCAGTTTACGTTCATAAAGACGGCCTACAGCGAGATCGGGGTTTGACCTTGGCCTCGTCCAGACGGAATCGGACGGGCTCCCGGGGCTCCGTGTCAAAGCGTGATGGGAAGAGAGTCCGGCTCCTCGAGGCTAGTCTCGACCCCGATGCTCACTACAACGACGACGACGAGGAGTCTCGGCCTGCGGGTAACGGGGTCACGACCTCCCGGACGGATGAGTCACGACGTTGATCTGTAACCATGGCAACCCCAAAACGGTTCAGAACAGCCTTCTGGCCTTTTTAGAAGTTTTGAACAGACTTGAGGAGTAACGGAATAATGATGTTACAAATAAGATTTACATTTACAGCATTTAGCAGATGCTGTTATCCAGATTTTTCGCATTTAAGGGAGAGAACATCTTAGGGTTTAGGGTCTTGATCAGGGACCCAATGGTGGTAGTGCTGGAGGTAGGATTCGAGCCCACAACCTCTTGGTCCAGAGGCGAGTATTATGACCACAAGACCACCATCACCACCGATACAAGATCTTTACTACATTGTAAAGTAACTACATTGTTACTAAAAATATAAAATTTTCTCTCTTTGCAAAGATTTACGCAAGATTTATAAATGATTTGTGCGTAAATTGCACAAATTGCACAGATTCTCGCCTTTATCCTGGCTAAAGTGGACTCCATTTTTCAGACTACACTCGCAGCTGGTGATACCACTTCAACACCAATCACAAACATTTGCTAGCTGAAAATAGTCGTCTTTGTAAAGGCCTGTGTTCTCCAAAGGTGTTCTCCAGATACGCCGCCATTGTTGTTAGTGAGTTCTTGACTGTCCCGCCCCTTGTCTAGCAAAAGAGAAGTGACATTGACGAGCCAAGTGCTGCGGCAAAAAACTGTCTCTAACGATGTTTTTGTTTCTGCAAAAGACGCTTAGCAATCTGAACGCTAAAGCTAATAGGATTTGTATTAAAAATAGGCGCTCTCAGTGCAAAAAACACGTTTGGTGGACGCAGGCCCTAAGGAGATGTTTCGTTTTGTAGCATTTGTAAGTAAAATAGCTACTGGAAAAGTTACATTGTTTTAAAAGTAATGATAAGCCACTGAAAGAAGATGCTTAAGTTAGTAATTGTATTATATTTAATTTATTTAGCTAGCTCCTAACATAAATCATGATGTCGTTGTGGTTACGAGGACCTCCAATTTACGAGGAGCAAGATGTCTGGATTGATTAATCAAAGTACGGTCGCCAGAGCAGAGCTTCAGAGGGCCTTTAAATGTCGGTCCGGAGATCCGTTTATGGTGACGTAAAGATAGAGAGAGAGAGAGGTAGAGATGGATGCTGCATTGGAGGACAGTCAGTTCCGCAAAAACTCCATCATTTACTCGTCTGCTCTCTCTGGGAAAGAAGGACCTGCCTTAATCACATTATCATCGTTGTCATCATCATCCTCATCCTCCTCAGCGACTAGACAGCAGGCGCTCGGAAGGAGCATTAATAATAATAAGCGAAAGGATGGGATGAGAGAGAGGGAGAGAGAGAGAGGGGGGAGGATGAGGAGAAGATGTGGTGATTGGTGGATGACTCCCTCTCTCTGCTTCTCTCCTCTCTTCGATGTTTGCAGTCTAGCCCGGTTTCGGGACGAAGGGGAAAATAAAAAGACGAACCCTGGAGGATGTGAGAGATGGAAGTGTGAAGGTGCTGTTAGATAGAGATAGAGAGAAAGAGAGAGAGAGAGTAAAGGTTGAGAGAGAAAGAGTGATGTAGAGAGAGTGTTTTATGTGAGGAACTAAAAGAGTTTGCTTCTGGTTATCATATCAGTCTACCTTGATACGTTGATATAATGATCAACAAGACCATAACATCGATCCAATATGAAAATATCAGTCAGACGTAATATGAGCCAGTTCCTAGCGTAACGGTGAGGGCTTTCAACCCCGTCATCGGAAAGTTGCAAGTTCAGTAAAGGTACCATCCCCATGTACTGCTCCCCAGGCGCTGCCCACTGCTCCTTCACGGATGGGTCAAATGCCAATTTGGTTGTGCTGTGGTGTGTTCACAATGACAATCTCTCACTTTCATATATGCTGTAACGCCAATTTATATTGAACTAACAGCACCTTTTATATTATTAAAGTAGAACATTGTTTTTCATTTAAATGTCTGGCTGAACTCAGATGACATATGTGACCCTCCACGGCAAAACCAGTCGCTTGTCGCAACGGAGGTTTCTGAGAAAAATGACCGTTTATGTTGCGTGGGGTAAAATTTTGGATTTTTTGTTTTTAGTGTTTTGAAACAGTGGAAGGTCTATACTGTACTGTTGTGAATAAATTTGGCTGAAAAACGTACCCTTTCCATCCTAAAAACGGGACTTTCTTGAGGTGAGGAATTCAATTCCAGCAGAATGTTAAAAGTTTCTGTTTTGACCGCTCTACTTCAATATTTACGGTAAATCTCCGGAATCCATCTTCGTCTCCCGAGTTCAGTTAACCTAACAGAGGTAGGTTAGCCGTGTGGCTGTGAATGCAGCGTAGGCTACCATAAATACAAACGTAGCCGCGACCGCACCAAGCGTCTGTGAGTGCTACATCGGTAGTCAATTTCTCAGTTTCCTACTTAGCGTGACAGGAGAAAACCGACTCCTTAGAATGTTGATATCTCAGTCATATGTCGCCCGATTCATTCGATATAGGTATCATTTTGAAGGTTGATTTATACCCTTTCATGAAAACATAATAACTCAATTTTTAAAATTTGCAACAAGCGACTGGTTTTGCCGTGGAGGGTCACAAATGGTGTTTCAGTTTCGGTTTTTATGATTTGTGAATCAAATCAAAACTGTATTGCAGACATCAAATTGTCATCTATTGAATTGAAATAATATCGCACCTAACTCTTTACACCAACCTTTTATTACATCTTTTAGGTTCTCACATCTCACCTGACACTTTATAAATCAGTATATAATACAGGATCGTAACTATCGCCGGCTCCCGAATTGGATCAAATCAAAATCATATCGTAGCAGACTTTTTGATACCGATATTGTATCATGATGATCTAGTTACAATGGGACTATATGGAAGGATCTCAGAAAGAATGGAACTCCATAAATATATATACTGTGTATGAGTATGTGTACAAATATACCTGTCTAGGTGTCCTCTCCGATTTACTCCTGCACCATTCCCAGTCGGTCAACTCAATTTTCCGACATTCCTCGTGAGAGAGTCGCCTTTCGGGTCCGTCGAAAACAGAAGACGAGTCCAGGTTTAGCTCGTCCCTCTCCTTCACTCCCGCCCCTGTTGATGAGAGTGTGGGCCCGGTGGTGCCCCGCCCTGCCCCACACTTTTTCTTCATCTTCTCTGCCTCCTTCTCCTTCTCTTCCTCCTCATCTCCACCCTGGCTTTCCCGGGAGACGTCCCTAGCAACAGCAGCAGCACCAGCAGCCGGGTCGGTTACGAACTCCCGGGTGTCCAAGACGGCAACGCGACTCTCGGAAAAGTGGCAGTTGTACAGGGAGTTGTAACAGGATGAGGGCGAAGTGGCGTGAGATATCCTGTAAATGCTGTAACCCTGCTGGAAGGAGAGTTTGAACTCGAAGCGCCTTTTATGAGCTGTAACAAAACAGAGAAAAAATTGTTGATGCATGATGGTGGACACTCACCTCTGGACCAAAAGGCTGTGGGTTCAAATCCTACCTCAAGCACTACTAGCAAAACTACTTAGTAGTTTTATGTCTGAGCAAGGCCCTTAATCCCAAGTTAAGTGGTGCAGTTGGTAGCATAATGGTTAGGAAGTTGGCCCTGTGATAGGAAGGTTGCGACCCCAAACATACGTAAGGTACTATCCCCAAGCACGCTCCCCAGGCGGTGCCAAAAAGTTACCCACTGCTTGTTCATGGATAGGTCAAATGCAGAGGTCACATTTGGTTGTGGTGCACTGTGTGCTGTGCTGTGTTCACAATGACAAATCATCACTTAAATTCACTTAAGGTGTGCTCAGGGATGCTGTCCCTGAAATTAAGAAATGAGTCAGCCCATGTCCCCTAAGAAACACTTTATCTTGTTCATTCACGAGCTTCTTGAAAAATGAGAAATATTACTCATACACCTTACCGGTGGAGGAACCTGGACCTCGTCGACAGTTGATGAAACAGCCACAGGGAAGATGAATCCAGCGCTCAGACAGAACAAAAACTGGCGTGACGGTGGCTGAGAGAAGGGTCAGGAAAAAGCACAACGTCTCCAGAGAAGGACTGTGAATCTGAATGGCATGGCTCACTAGGATCTGGGCCTGAATAGAGAAAAGTTACATCACATGGCAAATTTTTCTGACTGAATTGATATAATATTGTTTCATAACAAAACTTGTGATTTACACCCCTAGTACCATCCTCACTTTCCTTCCTCCTTACCATCATTGGCATCCACAAAACTATCCTGGTCATGGCTAGAATGACGGAGAAGCGTTTCTGCGCAAACACCACCACTGCCGGTGCCCCTCCATCCTCCACATCCCTTCCACCCTCCCCAAAACGCTGATGTTTTGGAGACAGGGATGAACACGAGCTCCTCTCCACCCTGCTGCTCTTCCTTCCCAGTCCAAACTCACTGCAGTATTCCCCAAAACTCTTCTCTGCCAGGCTGTCCCGGGACAGGGAGGCCGCAAAGTAGGGGTCCCTGTAGGGGTAGAAGGCATCAAGGTTTTGGGCAGAGCACAAAAGCGGGTATGTAAGGGGCACCGAACATGCCACCAGACCACAGAAGCACAGTGAGTAGAGGGTGAACAGGAGTAGTACGTAGAAGCCGTCACTTTCTGGAAGGCAGCCCACAGAAGCAGGGGCGAAACGACCCCAACCACACAAGGGCAGCACACTGACTGCCAGGCTGACTGTCCAGACCAGAGCGAGGGCCAAAAGTGTCCCTCGTGGTCCCCTGGTTGTAGCCCCAGCCGCTGTTCTGATTCCAGTGCCTCCAACTCTGCCAGTAGTGCTGTCATCACCACTGCTCTGGTGCAAGCCAAACCTCTGTTGAGCCAAGGCCAACAGCGTCCCCCTAAGACCCCCAGTTCTGGCAGTGGGTCCAGTATCAGCATCAGACTGGTATCCAGTAACCTCACACACACTAAACCTCTGTTGGTCCATGGTCAACAACGTCCCTCGTGATCCCCCAGTTTTTGTTCCAGGTACAACTCCACCAGTGGTACTGGATCCACTGGTACTGGTTCTGGTACCTGTCTGATGCACACTAAAACTCTGTTGGTTCAGGGTCAACAGTGTCCCCTGTGAACCGCCAGTTCCAGTTCTGGTCCCGATTCCGCCTCCACTGCTACCGTTACCATTACCAGAACCTCCTCCTCCTCCTCCTCCCCCTCTCCGGCGCACGCCGAACCCCCTGGTGACATAGAAGGTGTAAGCAACGATTAGGCAGGACTTCATGTTACTGGACAAGCCCTGGAAGACGTAGAGCAGTCCTGACACCGTGCACACAGCATCGTCTCGCCTCCACTGCAGCACCACAGACAGGGCGAGAGGCACCAGGCTGATTAGGTCGTCCACCGCCAGCGATGCCACCATCAGACTGATGCACGACTTCATCCTCGTCCTTAACAGCGACGCCAGTGAGTAGGATCCTCCTGCACAGATCACTGCTGCCGCCACCAGTGACACAGCCAGCAGCACGCGTCGGCTCGCCTCCGCTTCTTCGCTGCCATCTCCATCTCCGTTTTCCGTGATGTTGCTTGACATAATTGTTTATTTTTAGTCGCTCGATGTGTAGCTTTAGTTCTCATGCACGTTTGGAAAATTCAAGGCAAATAAGATAAGAGGGATGAGTGAAGTGCCGTGAAATTGGTTTGTGGCTCGTGGCACCGGGAACATGGTTGAGCAGCATGAATGAGCAGAGCACTGAGAACGGAGAGAGGAGAGAGGTGGTGTGTATGTGTGTGTGTAAGGAGGGAGGAGCTAGAAATATCACACACACACAAAACACACACACCTCCCTTTACTCAAGCCGATTTGAATGGAGCGTATGTGTGTGTGAAAGAGAGAGAAAGAGTAGAAGGAGGAGGAGGAGGAAGAGGAGGAGGAGGAAAGGGGGTTAGGGTGAAAAAATGATTGAAAGAAGAGAGAGGGGAGGAGGAGGAGGAGGAGAGAAGGGGGATGTGTGATGAGGAGGGATCATATTAAATGAGAAAGAAAGTATGGGGAAGAGGAATGAACGACTGAGAGGAAGAGACAGAGGATAAGAGAAATAGTGATGAGAGAGGTGATCAATGAAGGGGAGGAGGAGAGAGGGAAAAAGAGAGGGAAGTGAAGAGACAGAGGCAGAGGTAGACAGAGCAGGTTGATCAGGAGCACCATGTAGAAGTCATCTCTCTGGTAGGGCTGTCACCACAGCTGCTCTGTTGCAGGCCAAACCTTTGTCAGGCCAGGTCCAACAGAGCCCCCTGTACCAGCTGAGCATGCTGACCACTGTGCTGACTGTTCAAACCAGGGATAGGGTCAACAGTGTCCCTCTTGGTCGCTGTTGTGATTCCAGTGCTTACAACTCTGCTAGTAGTACTTGTAGTCCCTGCAACTCTGGTGCATGCCAAACCTCTCTCAGGCCAGAGCCAACAGCATCCCCCGCAGACCCCTGGCTCCAGGTTTGGTTCCAGTCCCACCCTGACTCCAGAAGTGGATCTGGTATCAGATGTAGTGCAGCCACCAAACTGGTGCACACCAAACTTCTGTTGGTCCAGGGTTAACAATGTCCCTCGTGATCCCCTAGTTTTGCACAAATGCTACCAGATCTGCCACTGGTGTGTTGCACACCAAAGCTATTTTGGTCAAGGGTCAACAAACTGCCTTGTGAACCTCTGGTCCCAGTTTGTGTTCAGTAATGGTACCTGGTCCACTGCTCTGGTGCACACTGAACCTCTTTTGGTCTATGGGAAAAATGGTCCGCTGCAGTTGATGGCTTGATTAAATGGCAGATATGCTGGTTATGAAGCTGTGTGTGTGTGTAGGTGGTATGTGTGTAGGTGGTGTGTGTGTGTGTGTGTGTAAGACCTTGTCCTGTTCTTGCTCTGACTTTCTCAAGGCTCACATTCAGACTGATGCATCTATTCAGCAGCAGATTGCAGAAGAAAACGACCTTCAGAGGCTTTGTCCACTCATACACACAGACACACAGACACACACACTCACATCAGACCAAAAACCCATTCACTCATTCACACCTTCACCCTGTCATGCATTCACATCTACACATTCATTCACGTTCTCTTACATTATTCCTATCCATATACAGTATATACTAACTCATTTGTCCACATGCTTTTTCAGTCCTTCATATTCACTCAGTCACACAAACATATGCACTCATTCATTCACACACTCACTATTTCATTGATACACAATTCTTTCATTCATTCTTTAAAGCATCCCCACATGTTCTGTGTTCATTTTCAGTTTCAACACACACATATACACATTATTGCACATTCACTCATTCATCAGTACAATTCACTCTTTATTTAAGCCTTCACTCATTCATCAATAAACTATCCTTTTGCACATTAACTCTTTCATTGCTAAACAGTAATTCACTCATTTATTCATTCACTGTATAAAGCATTCATACTCACTCACCTCCTCACCCAGAATCACACACACACACACACACAGATCTGTGTAATTTGTCCTCCGATTAAAATCTCAGTGCAGCATCTGGCTCTCCTGCATCAGCTGTGGACAAACACCCACTAATGCAGGAATACAAACCAAACCTCTACTGTTTACTGAACATGTGTGTGTGTGTGTGTGTGATTAGAAGGCTCTCTCTCTCTTTACTTAACCCAGAAGGTTTGTTTCTCCAGCCTGAGTGAAGGTCACATCCCTCGTCCATGTATTAATCGCATTGTGGGGACCTTTTTGTCCCCTAAAATCACTTTTATCTGTTTTTGGGGTTTTGTGGGGACATTTGAGAGGTCCCCATGAGGAAAAATGACTTTATAGAAAATGTGCTTGTTATTAGAGAAACTAAAAGAGGTAAAAGATGTGCTTTTGGTTACTGAGGTTAAGGTTAGGGTTAGGATTAGGTGTAGGTGTAAAATTATGTACTTTAGTCATTATGGGAGTCTATGGAAAGACCTCACAAAGATAGTAATACAAGACTGTGCATTCTCACAGTGAAGTGGGGATTTTATGCCGTTTTGACTCTTACTGAGACAAAAATCATCACTTCTTTTGACTTCTTCCTCGACATCACACAATGGCAACTCTGATAACATGACTTGAAAGGTTTTTCTCACTGGAACTTAATTAATATGGTGTAATATGGAAGGGGCTAAAAGTTCTGCAGAGTCCACAAATTTACTGCTAAACCATATTTATGAGACACATTATCATATAACTGTAATATCAGGATGTATAATTTAGATTTAACTGATATTTTACCTGTCTTTGGCTCTGTCTCAATGCTATTATATTTTATATTATATTGATTATATGTTACATTAATATTCTATATTGTACATAACATTAGTCTTAATGTAAAATACTATTTTTTCCAAATTTGCTTTTATTGTATTAAAAATACTTTCAAAGCTTCTTTGAAAATATCTTGGCATGTTGTAAATTGCTACAACTTCTATTA
>JAVGVS010002786.1:0-5000 GCA_032718565.1 Distichodus sexfasciatus
AGCCGCCGTACCGCCTCTCTTCCCCCCGTCACTCTCTCTCTCTCTCTCTCTCTCTCTCTCGCTCTCTCCCTCTCTCCCTCTCTCCCTCCCTCCATCCCTCCCTCCTGGGTCCATGCCCAACAGGGAAAGCCTGATCTCATCCCCCCGTCCTGCACCCATGTTGCCCTCGGCTACCAATGAGGCCCTGCTGGAAAAAATGGAAAAAGGGATCGACCAGAGATCAGACCAGATCGGATAACTTTGGTGATCGCAAAAAGAGATGGACTTGAGATATGGTTGGAGCCCAGAAAAGTTTGGTTGTCGCAAAAAAAGAGAAAAACATAGGCCCCACTGAAATCCTGAAAAATAGGCCCCGCTGGATCCTGAATTAATTTAAGTGAAATAAGAATAAAAGAAGAAGATATGTACAAAATATACAATAAAAATAAGCACCTTTTAAATCAATCCATTTTATATTACTGAAACCACAAAATAATTTATTACATTTGTACTTATGAACAGTAATTTAGTAAATTAGTAAAAAGTAATTTAAATGTATTTTAAGACAATCCAAAAAATAATATTGCTTTTTAGGTTGTGCAACTAAACCCATGATACCCACAACCTTGTGGTGCATTTAATTTCCATATTATTAAAAAATATATATTTCCATGAATTAAAACGTATTTTAGTTGCAATGTGGTTCTCAACGGAAATCTGATCACATCTCAATTTTTAAAAATAGAGAGGAAAATGAGAAGAAAAGAGAAGTGAAGAGGAGTGTGAAGTGTGAAGCAGTCTGCAGTGGCTGTGCCGGGACGTAGTGCAGGCCGGGTCACGCTATCTCTCTCCAGTTTAATTTATGACTCTGCTTTTTTCCAGCGGCCGGGTTGTGAGGCGTTGTGGAGACGGCGTCGTGTTGCAAGCTTTCCTGGCAGACGACTTGCTGCGCACTAACCGTTACCAGGCTTCGACGTCTGAGAAGACGTGTGTACGGTGGCTGAGAGAGCACACAAACAAAGCAACAAAACAACACGGTGTAAGTGTGACAACACAACGGAAATGTGACACAACACAATGCAAATGTGACACAACACAACGCCGTGAGACACGAAAAACACAAGTGTGACAACACAATAGAGATGATACAATGCAAATGTGACACAACACAATGCAAGTGTGACAACGCTATTTAAATGTGACACAACACAATGCAAATGTGACACAACACAATGCCGTGAGACACAAAAAAACGCAAGTGTGACAACACAATAGAGATGACACAATGCAAATGTGACACAATACAACATACAGCAAAGTGAGACACAACACAATATAAATGACACAAAACAACGCAGTGAGACACAACATAATGCAAATGTGATACAACACGATTTAAAAGTTTTTCCAAGAGACCAGTCAAAATGTATATTTGAGATACAAACGGTTGAATTGTATAGTTTTATGTACAATTGTACATAGTTCGGGGCAGTTGGTGGCGTAACGGTCAGGACGTTCACCCCCTGATCAGAAGGTCACCGGTTCTAATCCCAGGCCGGTAAAGTTACCACTGAGGTACTGATGAGCGGTTCTTAAACTACATGTGGAACAATGTGATAATTTTGGTGCATAAATCTGCCAGAAAAATGAGTCCGTATTGAAATATAAACAGTTTCCCCTCCGGACCACTAGGGGCTCTCTGTGCTGTCTTAACTTGGAACGTCTATGGTTTGTGCTACACCTGTGCTGGCGAGTATTAAGTCTGTTTCTCCCTTGATGTCTGTTTTGTGAATGCTGATTTTGTATGTAGTTTGATTTCCTGATTTGGTTCGAGTTTCAGGTTTGGTTTGATTTCTTTTGTGTTCTTTGTTTTAAGGCATCAATCTGAGGTTTTAATTCTTTGATTTTGTTGTTGGTTCGTCTTCATAGAAACTTTGGGCGTCACTCACTAATCATTCTTAAGAAGAAATTGGTTCTTAAAACCCACTTCTGATGTTGGCCAAAGTTGTTTTTCGTTTGAGAGTTGTTCTTTGGCAAGAATGGACTCTATGAATGCTGAAGAGCACTCTTACACACATTTTATTGTGTGTGTTTTGCAAAACATTAGCTTATTGGGGTTTGTAGTCCTTAAACATTTGTCACTGAGCCACTGCAGAGTGAAATAAGGAGTAAAGCAAATTTTTAAAAAAAGTAAAATTACTTTTAATTCATGAGTATGTGAATGAGCCGCTGCTGCCCACGGCCAGCCATGTTTGTGGTGTCAGGTGAGCATGGACTGAACGCTGACCATTTTTCTGCTCAGAGTGTATCAGAGTGTCCACACGGGTGTTTGTGACCTGCGTTCGAAGGGTGCTCGTTCGGATGGCATCAAATAAACACTGCATGCAACGTTTTCCTGGCGCCGATTTTTGCAGAAATCCAGACGAATGCAAAGAAAACGACGCTATTGCGGTTACATCACGTTCGGCTGACGTCTGGAGGACCGAATATATCCCATGATTCTGTTAAGTTAGTTTAATATTCCTATTAAGACTGTCCTTTATGTGCCACAAGACTTGGTTTTTAATATTCATAACTTTATAATGCAAGTTATTTTTAAAATAAAAAAACTCCAAGATATACTCCCATTCCATGTGACATCATTACGCCAAACCAACTGTGCAGCACAGACTAATTTCCTTCATGTGTGAACTTTTAAAAATTTTTCCTCTTTTATATTTTACATATATTTTTCATTTTATATTTTGCAAACACAGGTAAACACTTTGGACAGCCTGATTACTGCCCCCACAGGTAAACACACAAAATGCTAAATTATGCTGCAGGTTGGTGTTAAACAGCATTAAATGAATGCCAATGTAATGCCTCACTGAAGCCAGTCAAGCGCAGCCACAAAACGCAACAAAAACGCGTAGGACGTTCAGAGTGCATTCATTTATCCCAGATTCCAATGCCCATGTGGATAGGGCCTTAAGCATTAGATTTTAGGGCGATCGCAGGTTCATTTAGCTACAGTAACCATTATGCTTTTGGGATGTCCCCAAAAGTGTGGTGAAGTAAATGTGTGTGTGTGTGTGTGAGTGTGTGAGGGCACGGTAGTGTGTGTTATGTGTTTGACAGAGCTGCCACGGGGAGGTGACCTCAAGCCAAACTCTCTGTTTCCTTCACTCGTCTCTCACTCCCTCCCTCCCTCCCTCTCTCTCTCTGCAGAAGATGCCATTCCCCTAGAGATGAAGGGATCGAGGGAACAACACCAAGCCAACACCCTGCCTTCAGGATCTCTCTCTCCGTCTCTCATTCCCACATCTAACACCTTTAAAAGCCAGGAGTTACTCTTTCAAGTGACAAGCTACTTTAGATTAAAAGTGGCAAAGCTCCAGTTTTACTCTTAAAATAAATTAATAAAAATTTTATTGTGATGTTAAAAGAAAATCTGTATATTTTTAGCAACATAATTAGTCCTTTCAGGATTTTGTGGGCCTTTTTCGAGATTGTTGTGACTTAAAATGCCTGATTTTGCTATCCATCCACCCATCTATCTATCCATCTATCCATCATCCAACTCCATCTCACAGCTGCCAAGAGAGTGCTGCGGTGCAACGAGCATGTGCCAACGGGGACACGATAGCCAATCAGATGCCACTTCCTTCAGTTCAACATCAGTCAACCACACCTGCTAGTCACATTGTAGCATTGCTATTTAAAAGTAGCTTGACTTCTGATGCGCTAAAATTAATAGCGGCGTGAATTTTAGTTTACAACTTTCCAATATTCCGTCTTGAGAAGCCTAAAAAATTCATTTTATCCGTGAACGGTTTTGGCCACGATGGTGTAGTCGTAGTGTGACACTTGGAGAGTTGCTCCCTTTTTATCTTTTGTAACAATGTAGCATTTTGCCGCACAATATTATTTAAAACTTACTTTAAAAGCTACAGCAGTTAATAAGTAATTTTGCATCTGCACAAATGTAGTTAAGTTAGTAAAGTTGCTTCTCGTTGTTACACTGCCAGAGGCTAAAACCCTTTACGATTTTTCGCTCTTCCTCACACACTTACACACATCTAAACACTTACACACACACACACACACGATTTCCCCCAAACGAACACCTTTAAAAACGAAGCGGAGTGCAACTTGCCCCCCAAATTAACATCACTTTGTTGGTGCTGTGTGGGCCTCCAGCCCCTTTGTTAACAGTTTTATATTTCAGGGCCTGTCTCACACACACTCACACACACCTCTCCGACCGAGAGCCAGGACAGTGCCCTAACGTGGCGTGTGTGTGTGTGTGTGTTTGCCACACGGTTGGGGTGACGGCCGCTTGTTTACCGGCCTCATTATGTCAGCCTGCTTCCTCAGAGGCTGTGGCAGGTCACGCCATGGCCTTCTGTCCACCTACACACACACTTTCACACACTTTCTCACACACACACACACACACAATCAGGTGTTGCCACACCGGGGTGAAGGACAATGCAAACAATTATTTGGAATTGGACACCCCAGACAGGATGCTGATGTGCCCAATTCCAACCTTGCCGTTTTATTAAAGCGTGTGTACGTTTTGGACAGTTTCCACACACACACACACACACACACGTATATATTTACATGTTTGTAATACGTCTGTACTCACGGCACGCTTTTCGCGCCATCCACGCTCGCTTATGGCTTTTGCATTAACAGCAAAATTCCGTTTTCCCCATCTCGTTCCAATTACGCCGCACTTTATGCTCAGCGCTCTGACAGCAGCAGCAGCAGGTAATTGGGCCAGAGTTTGGGTCGTGCAACTTTTTAAAAAACACGCCTGACTCATTATTCCCAGTCTTTTCCCGCCGTTGGAGACCCGAATTATCGTTAAAAAAGCTGAAGACGGGCATTGTAAAGATTAACGGACGGCGGGAGGTGTGACGTAAGTGATCGATTAACGAGACTGGTGGTGGAGGAAATTTAAGATGAACTGATAGTTCAGGGTGGACTTGTGAATGTGTTTGTGTGTGTTTTAATGGTTTACCTTTTGG
>JAVGVS010002786.1:7500-10708 GCA_032718565.1 Distichodus sexfasciatus
TCCAACGAACTCTCAGATTCTCTCTCTCCCTCTCTCCTTTCCTATCTGTCCGTCTGTCCATTCATACTTTTCACCTCGTTACATCTCCATCCCTCCTTCTCCAACAAAACACTTCAGATGCTCTCTCTCCTTTTTCCTCTCTCCTTCTCTCTCTCTCTCTCTCTTTACTTTTTCCACTCCAGCCTTCCTTCTCCAACAAGCACTTCAGCCACTTTCTCTTTTGGTTCAATCTTTCTTCATCCCTCCTTCTCCAACAAGCACTTTAACTTCTATTACTCACTTTCTCTCGTTTTACCCCTCCCTCCATTACTCTTTCTCTCTCTCTCTCTCTCTCTCTCTCTCTCTCTCTCTCTCTTCTAGGCTACGTTCATACTGCCAGCCACATCGTTCAATTCCGATTTTTTGCTCAGATCGGATTTGATCTTGATGGTTCACATTAATAATTACAAGTGATCTGTATCTGACTGTAATGTGAACGCATCGGTTGTTTTTACACGGGTCAACTGTGTCACCAACAACAAAAAACGTCATATCTGTGGGACGACTCATGGCATTAAAATGGAGGCGTTAGTAGCTCACGCATGTATCGCACTTTGCTCTGGATGACGACAAACAGTGAATCAGCTGTACATGAGCAGGTTGAAAAGGAGGAAAAAGTCAGGCGGCTAGCTTTTTCTGTTATCGCAGCTCTCCTCCATTTTTACCTTCCCGCGCTGCCGGTGCAGGCTGATGATGTCCGCGCATGTGTATAAGCAAAAAGCCACATGAATTCTGATCTAAGCGTTCACATTCAGGTCGCATGGCCGTGAATCGGATACATATCGGATTTAGTACCACATATGAAAGTGACACAAATCTGATTTGAAAAGATCAGATCTGTGTCTCATTAAGGCAAAAAATCCGATTTGAGTCACTTCAGCATGGCAGTGTGAACGTAGCCCTACTCTCATCTTTCCCTTCTGGTTCTTTCTCTCTCTCTCTTTTCCCACTTTTCACCCATTTAAATCTCCATATCTCCTTCTCATCTCTCTCTGTCTCTCTCTGTCTCTCTCTCTCTTCCCACATTTTTACCCTTTTACGTCTCCATCCCTCCTCCTCCTCCCCCTCCAACAAACACCTCTCCCTCTCTCTTTCTCCTTTTTTCCTTCCCTCTCACTGATTCTGCCTCTCCCACTCGCTCTCTTGGCTGACAAACACACTCCTCTCTCTCTCTCTCTCTCTCTCCCCTCCTCCCTTCATCCAGTTTTTTTTCTTTCCTGTTTTCGCCTCCTTGCAGCGAGGTGCAGTGTGGCTCTCGTAAAACGAAGCGGAGCATATCGGTGAAGGAAAAGAAGGAGGGAGGTGAGGACGAGTGGAGGAGGAGGAGGAGGAGGAGGGGTGACAACGGTGTCAGGCACAAGGCCCTGAGAGAGAGAGAGAAAGAAGAGAAGGAGGAAGAGAGAGATAGAGAGAAAGAGAGAGAGAGAGTACGGTGGCGTGGAGCTCGGCCCCAAAGGAACAGCGAAGGAGGGACACTTGAAGAAAGAGCGAGAGAGCGAGAGAGAGAGAGAGAAAGAGAGAGAGGGAGAAGAAGCTTGGTGACAGGCAAGAGTTTCAGGTGCTGAAATCTCCGGAGAGAATGCTCACAGTTCACCAGAGAGAGAGAGAGAGAGAGAGAGAGAATGTCCACTCCTAGACTGCAAATCAGCTCGGGCCAGATCTTTTTAAAATACCTCCACGGACAAACCGAAGTCACACTCTTGAGTAAAGTAACAAAAATGTTAGACATATTTTTATTACAGATATAATTATTGTTATTACATTTACGTCATTTAGCAGACGTTCTCCTCCAGAGCGACTTCTGTTCCCTAATTACAGGCACACACTCTAACTGCGGCAACGTGGGGTTAAGGGTCGTGCTCAGGAACGCAGTGATGCTAGCGCTGGAGGTAGGATTCGAACCCACGACCTCTTGATCATCAGAGGCGACACCAGCACCGCCCATTTTGGCAGACGCTCTGATCCAGAACCACTTTCATTTTCCTAATTGTCTCCCCCTCACAGTCGTCCCTCACCTTGCTGAGCAGGCAAATGCTCTGTACTGAGATTCTAACCCTAATAATATTGTCAGGGATCTGGTTAGGATATGACACGAAAGACAGACGTTAACAATCTCCCAGCGGCAGGGTTAGGCGGCTGCTGGACTGCTTCACGATTCGGACAGGGATCTGGTTAGGATTTGAACCGAATGCCAAACTTTCACAGTTCGCCAGTGATCTGGTTGGGATTTAGCAAACTGCTACTCGTTAGCAATTAGCCTGTGAACACGAGTAGGTAGGATTGCCACGCGAGTTGATCTAAGAACACAAAGAGCAAGGATTTCCACAGTAAATCTGCGTTCTAGCAACACACACTCTATCAAAGAGATGAACCCAATAACTGAGAGTACTGACAGTTGAAGCCGACGGAGTCAGAGAGGTGGGCCGGGTGACTCAATGGCAGAGCGATGCACCACGAGGAAATGACTGCTTTTATACCCTTTGAACCGGGACCGACCACTTCCACGTCCTACTGTCGGTCGCGGGAGGCAGTGTGCGTGACTCATATGATCAACATTATTTTTAAGCAAATATTTATGTAACCATTTGTTATAGTGAACACAGCACAGCACAGCTCAGCACACAGTGCACCACAAGCAAATGTGACCTCTGCTTTTCACCCATCCGTGAAGGAGCAGTAGGCAGCATTTTTTGGCACCAGGGAGCAGTGCTTGGGGACGGTACCTTGCTCATGAGTACCTCAGGGGTAACTTTATCAGGCCTGGATTCGAACCTGCGACCTTCCGATCACGGGGCAAACACACTACCGTTAGGCCACCAACTGCCAACATATTGATATTCACTTGTGTTTTTAAATTTGAGCATCGTAAGAACAGAACCTACTGAAGAGCTGAAGAACACTCACATGCAAATGTTATTGTATGGGGCAGTGGGTAGTGGAGTGAGTTATCATCGTGATTGAAGGTTGATAGTCCACGTCCTGGAATGATAAGGTATCAGTGAGGTACTCATGAGCAAGGTACCCAAGCACTGCACATCAGCTGACCACTGCTCCTACACGGATGGGTCAAATGCAGAGCTCACATGTAGCTGCGGTTCACAACGACAAATAATCACCCACTTTAAACGCCACACTGCTGCCAGGGCTGAGGAGCATCGATAAAAACATA
>JAVGVS010002787.1:0-10706 GCA_032718565.1 Distichodus sexfasciatus
CAAATGTATGAAAGGTGCCATATACATAAAAAATTATTATGATTATTGTAATCAAACAATGCACAGCAATGACAGTTAAAGCTGTGTTTTTAATCGCGTTTTGAAAGGCGCTGTAGTTTCGCCTGTCGCTTTAAGAGCCTATATATATATATATATGAGCAAAAAGAAATGAGGTAGGCAGAATTTTTCACAGTTTCAGTGCATCCTTTTTTTATTTGAATTGTGTCAATTGAATTGTGTTACACAATATTGTAGGGTCATTAACCTCTGTTTAATTAATGTGCAGTTAAGTTCATTAAGATCATTTACGAGCACTGACTAGTTGTGGGAATCAATCAGACATGAATGGAACTGCACTGACCCAACACTGTGAAAGGCTGTAAGACAGCTCGCCCAAACGTCGCTTGTTACTGTGTTTGCAAAGAAACAACTTAAAAATCCAAGTTTGCAATTGATTTACAGTGAATAGCAGGTATAGTGTAGTCCCCGACTTACAGTGAAGATGAGTTCCGATGACGCTGTCTCGATCTCGAAGTCGAGACATGGCTACAAGCAGGAGACATACAGTACTTTGGTGTTTAGAAGACATGATTTTATCTGCTAAAATTGGGCTTTGAAACACCAAAAACACTTTAAAAATATGCACTCTAACTAGAACTGAAACGATTATTCGAATAACTCGAATAATTCGATTACAAAAAATGGTCGAGGCAATTTTTCTAGAATCGAAGCTTCGTTTAAGTCATTTAAATCGCTACAGCATGCGCTGCTTGTGTTTCACACAGACGCTTATTAATGACGCACAATATTTTCAGTGGCGCGATCAAGGCGAGGATAGATCCCTTTGTATGTGAACGTATTTGTGAGATATTCCGTGCACAAAAACAAAAGTAAATTCATGAAAACGCATAAATGACATTTTTTGCGATGTAAACACGTGTGCTGTTTGTAAGCGCCATTACTCACTAAAACGCTCCGTTTCCGTCAAAACAGACATTTATTACAGACAAAACGCGTAACTTAGCTGATAAATAACCACATCAACCAGCGTTCGACTCACAATACAGCTATTTATTAAGATTTTCCCATCTATTTTTTTTTCATAGTTCATTCCGGAACGCGCTGAACCCTTTATTGTGACGCGGCTCCAAGGCATGCGCGGGGGATTGTGGGAAATGAAGGTCTCTTCCAGAAAGGCCAAAAGCAACTCATTTTATTGGCCAAATTGATTCAAAATGACCCTTGAACTTCATGTTTCTTCATTTTCACTTGAATACAACAACATAAAGCGTATATGACTAACTTCTACTCACACTACAATAAGCCTAATAACAAATGTATTGTCATTTTCATTTACATTTTTTTATCCGATTTCTTGATTAATCGATAAAATAATCGATAGATTACTCGATTACAAAAATAGTCGTTTGTTGCAGCCCTAACTCTAACACTGAGACAACTGAACTCTGTTGAACACCAGCGAGAGGAGCGCATCTCACAGGACAGGAGATACGTACATCCTGGCAGCGTCCGAACGTATTGTGCCACATTTGACGAATACACTTTTTGTTGGTTGCAATCATCAATCTAAGATTGAAAAATCCTAAGTCGTAATTCTGGGATTACCATGTATAATTCTTGGTTGCCGTGAACCAAGGAATGAACATAAGAATGCCTCCCCCTAATGTCTTCCACAGTGTGTCTCTGGTCAGGGCAGTAAATACCGCTTTGGTCATGAGACAACAATCAGGCAAACCTTCTGTTTAAACCACACCAGAAAGCTGCTGTAATACATCGCACAGAAACGTCAGCTTCTCGGGTGCTACCTCTCACTGATCTCACAAACCAGTACTTCGGTAAAAAATATTTTTTTATGAAGAAAATGACTCCAGCCAAAGTTACAATTTAGAATCAAGCCCTGATTAAAACCAAAAGTGCCTGATATTAGTAGTCCAAAGTATTAAACATTTTTTGTTGGTATTAACCAAGGTCAGACAGTACTGCTTTGTAGTCTACGATCATTCTTCAGTCTGCAAGTTAGGATTACACGCTAGTGCGTTAGTAAACCATTAGTTCGAGGAGTAGTTAGTCGCCACTAAGGCCATGTCCACACGTACACGAGTTTTTCTGAAAATGGAGATTTTCCGTTTCTGTTTTTTTTTAAAATCCGTTTTCAAAAATATCTCCGTCCACACGCAATCGCAAAAAACACTGTCAAAAGCATGCCTTGCGTTGTAGATGAAAACCCAATGTAGACACGGCGCATACTGTGACGTCATATGAGTGGCGCACAGTGTGACGCGAAACGATCCGTTGTTCAAAATCTTGGTTTTTCTTGTCCACACCTAAACGCAGAGTTTTCAAAAATCGCCACTTTGGCCGGAGTTTTCAAAAACCTCCGTTTTCAATGACCCAAAACGCCGTTTACGTGTGGACGAGGGGCCAAAACGCATAGAAAAACCTCCGTTTTCAGAAATAGCTGGTCTTCGGATGACATTTGAAGACAGCATTCTTCAGAGTCTTATGGCAGGAGGAAGTTGATTCCACCGTTGAAGAGCCAGCACTGCGAAGAGTCTTGATGCATGTCATCCTCT
Source organism: Distichodus sexfasciatus (assembly GCA_032718565.1). NCBI lineage: Eukaryota > Metazoa > Chordata > Actinopteri > Characiformes > Distichodontidae > Distichodus > Distichodus sexfasciatus. The sequence goes on from JAVGVS010002787.1 coordinate 2,595, forward strand.
TCTTTTGAGTAACGGTGGTTCGAGACGAGTGGCGCTTTATGCCCCAAAAGGACGAGAAGCGTCATTCTGCTTGATCGGCACTGACAAGTAAGGAGGTGCAAGTGTTAGGGATTTGAACCTGATGCCAGCAGCCACAGGAAGCCAGTGCAGGTTGCGTAATATTCCCTTACTTCCAAAAATGATGAAGATCAGACACAGATCTCCATCATGTTGGCTTTGAGCAACTGTGTCTCATCAGTTGCTATAAAAAAAAGTGTATTCACAAAATTACGATGCAAAATGTACCAAGTAACAACTGAGTTGGGATCAAGTCCACCTAAACCGAGACCAAGTCCTGACCGGGACCAGTTTGTCAAGACCAAGACTCTGAAGGCCCAAGACCGAGACGAGACCGATGTCCAGTACAATGCACGTTGTACATTGTTTTATGCAGAAACACTTATCCATTTGATATCCGTCTGGACACAGTGTTAGGGCCATTTTGTGTGAATATTTAGATTTAACATTTTGTAGTTGTTTACAGTAGAAAGTATAGAAATGTTTCTGGAATCTTCCATAACTTTCCATGTACAGTGCTACGTAATAGAATTTTATCAATACGTATGCATGTTAAATGTACTAGTGCGTAACAATAGAAGTAATACGTGCCTTATGTGTCGTAATCTGAAGTTACGTATGATGTAAGAACGTAAAAGTTTTAGTTTCACATTGAATGTGATGGAGCTAAGAACTCCGGAGCGCTACAGTTTTTTGACCGTCACGTAACGCCACGTAAAGTATCTTTGTATTTTTAGGGATTCATTTCTTGCCTGTAAAACTTTGAATTCTAGTAAAGAAAAGACGACGAAAGACAACTCAAGACTCAAGACTCTTTTTTGGTACGTGTCGCGTACAAAGACAACTCTAGAGCTCTTAACAAATGAGACAGCAAAGAGCTGCTCTTACACACAGAATAAAATTATTTGATAAACTATACATTTGTCTATATTTATTTTTCTCTATTGATTACTCTCTAACATTATAAAAAGGGAAAAATATTTTCTGATCATTTGAAAATGAAGCAATGCTAAAGTTTTGGGTAATTTTGAGCCGATTTGGACTCATTTTGGTTTATAAAATGAGCTTCTTTTGGCATTTCTGGAAGAGAACTACATTTTTGCACATGATGGCGTCCCATATGAGAGTCGCGAGCACTTGTGTTTACATCGGGAAGCGTTTGTACGTAATACTTCAGTTTTTGTGCACGGAATGACTTTGAAATAATATCACATACAGAGGAATGAATATACACTGCCTTGTAAAATTATTCACCCCCTTGGCTTTTTACCTATTTTGTTACATTCCAACCTGTAATTTAAATGTTTTTGATCTAATTTTATGTGATGGATCTGCACAAAATAGTCTAAGTTGGTGAAGTGAAATGAGAAAAAAGATTTTAAAAAAAAATAAAAAGCAGAAAAAAAATGAAGTGAATGAAATGAAGTCCACCTGTGTGCAATCTAAGTGTCACATGATCTGCCAATATAAACACGCCTTTTCTGAAAGGCCCCAGAGGCTGCAGCACCACTAAGCAAGAGACGTCACACCATGAAGACCAAGGAGCTCTCCAAACAAGTCAGGGACAAAGTTGTTGAGAAGTACAAGCCCCAGATCCCCCAGAGCATCATCAAATCCATCATCTTCAAATGGAAAGAACATGGTACCACAACGACCTGCCAAGAGAGGGCTGCCCACCAAAACTCACAGAGCGGACAAGGAGGGCATTAATCAGAGAGGCAGCACAGAGACCAACGGTAGCCCTGAAGGAGTTGCAGAGTTCCACAGCAGAGACTGGAGTATCTGTCCATAGGACCACAATAAGCCGTACCCTCCACAGAGCTGGCCTTTATGGAAGAGTGGCCAAAAAAGGCATTACTTAGTGTTAAAAATAAGAAAGCACGTTTTGAGTTTGCCAAAAGGCATGTGGGCAACTCCCCAAATGTATAGAGGAAGGTGCTCTGGTCAGATGAGACTAAAATTTAACTTTTCGGCCACCAAGGAAAATGCTATGTCTGGCGCAAACCCAACACATCCCATCACCCCAAGAACACCATCGCCACAGTGAAACATGGTGGTGGCAGCATCATGCCGTGGGGATGTTTTTCAGCAGCAGGGACTGGAAAACCTGTCCATCCAAAACCTGTGTCAGTCAGCCTGTGATTTGAGACTGGGAACGAAGGTTTACCTTCCAGCAGGACAATGACCCGAAGCATAATGCTAAAGCAACACTCGAGTGGTTTAAGGGGAAAGATTTAAATGTGTTGGAATGGTCTAGTCAAAGTCCAGACCTCAGTCCAATTGAGAATCTGTGGTCAGACTTGAAGATTGCAGTTCACAAGCGAAAACCACCCAATGTGAAGGAGCTGGAGCAGTTTTGCCTTGAGGAACGGACAAAAATCCCAGTGGCAAGAAGCTCATAGAGACTTATCTAAAGAGACTTGCAGCTGTAATTGCCGCAAAGGGTGGCTCTACAAAGTACTGACTTTAGGAGGGGTGAACAGTTATGCACGCTGACGTTTTCTGTTATTTTGTCCTATTTGTTGTTTGCTTCACCAAAAAAAGTATCTTCAAAGTTGTAGGCATGTTCTGTAAATGAAATGGTGCAAACTCTCAAACAATCCATATTAATTCCAGGTTGTGAGGCAACAAAACATGAAAAATGCCAAGGGGGGTGAATACTTTTGCAAGGCACTGTTATGACCAGTAAGTTGAAAGTCTTGTGATTGTGACAGTATGTGTGTGTGGTTTCTGTAAATTAAAGGGATTCTGAGTTATTAAAACACTAATTAATAAACAACGCAAAATGCCTGCGTCGGTCTCAAAGAGTTAATAGTAATAATCTCAGAGTGGAGGTCTCGGCTGGTCTCCAAATAAACTCCTGTGTCTTCTTTGCCCGAGTCCATGACAAGACCGAGTACAAATACTACCGAGTCCGAGACAAGACCGAGACCTTCAAAAACTGATCTCGAGAGCGGTCTTGAGTACTCCAAAACTGTTACTGAAAAAGTGAGATTAAAAGGAATAAATAGTATCATGTCTTCCTAAATGCACACACAAAGAATTTTAGAAAGTCAGAGCAAATTTTGAACTTTCACTCTTTCCTTTTGGCTGACTACAAAAAGGAACTGAGTTTGGTCAAAATTTCTACAATAATGTTGGGTTCTGTGTTTCGGCTGCAACGACTGATGGAAAGCGAGCCTTTATTCAATTGTTTTCCTGTCTGAGATTCCGCCTCTCGTTCACATTCCGCTCCGGCGCTCTGGGCTTGTGCCGAGGCCTCAAACGTCTCTTTTGTATACGGTGATAAATCGCCCCGTCACTGGAGACGGCCTGCTCACCGCCCCGTTAAAGAACTGAGTCGCCGAGGCAGAATGTGCCGCTCCGTTGGCTACGGTAACAAATGAAACTAGCATCAGAACTTTCTCTCATATTTTCGTATTAATATCTAATTTATCAACCCCACCTGCTGTAAAGTTTCATGGAGGGTTTGGAAATGAGACGGGCTTTTTCAGAGCGCATTTTTGAAGCGCTAATGTGACAGACAGACGGCATCATGACTTCCTGAAACACTCCAGCGGGGTTTTTCCACCGTGGTCCGCGGCGGCAATGCAGGTGGTCCGTGACATACAATCCAGTTTCACTGCTGAAATCGCAATTTCATTTTCTTTATTTTTCAAAACGTTTCCAGATGATTCGGGCGTCTTTATGAAAAAGGAATTTAATGCAAATATCAAAAAAATAATTTTTTAAAAATTGATTAAACGTGGTGCGATACCACTTTTTTATGTCCGATATGATTGCGATATTGTAAATTTGGATATCTGCTGATACGATATAAATCTGATACTGACTTTTTAAAGAGAAAACAGAAAATAATGCTTTAAAAAATGTCTGAATACATGACAGATTATTCTGTTATGCTTAAGGAAATACTTGTTTAAATACTTAATAATTACACACCCATATATACTAAATTATCTCAAAATCATTCGTTAAACACAGTTGCGTAATTTAGTGACGGTCCCTAATCCTGCGGCACTAAAACCATCAGGAACACAGAGACTATGAGTGAGAGCTGGTGTTGTTAAGGAAGTTAAACAGTATAATCTCGTGATTTGATATTGGGGTTGTAGTGTGCTGCGTCATATCAAAATGTAGGAATGAACACAAATGTCGAACAATAAACCAGCTTTACCGCGGTCACACTTCCCATGTAGAACCAAATTGAGCGTGCACACGTTTACAGATCAGCTCCATAGATCGGCCCAATGCCACCAACACCCAATCCAGCTGTTTGAGTCGTTATCGGACCGATATCCCATCCACATATGTGACTCTGCACGGCAAAACCAGTCGCTTGTCGCAACGGAGGTTGGATTTTTGGATTTTGGAGTTTGGATTTTTTATTTTTAGTGTTTTGAAACAGTGGAAGGTCTGTACTGTTCTACTGTGAATAAATTCTGAAAAACACCTTTCCATCTAAAAGCGTGACTTTTTCTTGAGGTGAGAATTCAATTCCAGCAGAATGTTAAAGTTTGTGTTTGACGCTCTACTGCAATATTTCTGGTCACTGGTTGACTAGCGTGAAGATATTTCTCCGGAATCCATCTTCGTCTCCCGAGTTCAGTTAACCTAACGCAGATAGCCTATCCGTGTGGCTGTGAATGCAGCGTAGGCTACCGTAAATACAAACGTAGCCGCGACCGCACCAAGCGTCTGTGAGTGCTACGGCGATAGTCAACTTCAAAGGCAGATTTCTCCGTTTCTCACTTGGCGTGACAGGAGAAACCCGACTCCTTTGAATGTTGATATCTCAGTCATATGTCGTCCCATTCATTCGATATAAGTATCGTTTTGAAGGTTGATTTATGCCCTTTCGTGAAAACATAATAACTCAATTTTGAAAATTTGCGACAAGCGACTGGAATCGCATCGTTGACCTGATCAAATCATTAGACCAGTGAAGGTTCACACCTCTAATCAGATTACACACACACACACTCAATATTCCAGGTCCTCGTTCACACTCTACCAGAAGACGCTAATGTTGAATGTAAGTTAATTAATAGCTTAAATGCATTGTTAGCCTCATCGGTATCTTTGCCTGAAGTGTCTCTCCAGTCGAGTTGATTAAGTTGTTAAGTGAAGGTGAGTGATTATTTTGTCATTGTGAACACAGCACAGCACACAGTGCACCACAACGAAACGTGACCTCTGCATTTGACCCATCCGTTAAGGAGCTGTGGGCAGCTGACATGGGCAGCGCCCCGGGGGGCAGTGCTTGGGGACGGTACCTTGCTCATGAGTACCTCAGTGGTAACTTTACCAGCCCTGAATATGAACCGGCGACTTTCTGATCTTCCGACCTTCACTGGTCTAACGATTTGATCAGGTCAACGATGCGATTCGATTCGATATCTCGATTAACGATGGAACTGATCACAGGGCGAACACCCTACCCTTACCGGTAACCACACCGTTATGCCACCAGTGGCCACCAATAGACAGTGGACAATGGGTGGACAATGACAAATGAGAGTTTCTCACACAGTCACTATTCCAATTAGGGATACGTCTACGCTCACACACCGAGTGACACTTCACCTGAAGACGCAAATGTTAACCGGAAACGAATGGTGTTAAGGCTAATCAGTTTAACAATAGTTTCCATTTGTTGTTCGGCACATTAGCATATTTGTGTGGAGTGGCCCTTCAAACGAGTTAATCGCTGGGAGGTGGAGAGTGACAAATGAGAGTTTGGAGGACACACACACACCCACCCACACACACCTCTTATTTACTACCCCCCCACCCCCTTGACTGTACATTGTTGTAATTCGATTTTCCAGACCGCCGCTTGAGCTAATTCAACAGCCAACGCCGTGCACATGGTGCATTACCAAATGCTTGGGTGTGTGCGTATATGTGTGTGTGTGTGTGAGAGTGTGAGTGTTGCGGGGCAGTTTAAGGGGTCCGCATGGCATATGCAGAATTAAATGTAGGTCAAGCCTACCATGTTAAACGGAGTGAATTCCCATCCGCCCGCTGGCCCCTCCAGTCGTAAAATCGCGTGCAGTTTACGAGCCCCTTCTCTCTCTCTCTGTCTCTCTCTATCTGCTGTACGCCGGGACGAGGGAGGGAGGCAGACGAGTGAAATGATGTGTTTTAAGGGGGGATGAGGAGGCCCGGGAGGTGGAGTGGGAGCACGTGTGAAGGAGGGGGTGAAAGGAGGGAAGAGGGCGAGAGATTTTAAGAGGCGCCGTGTGGCTGATGGTCAGTGTCATAAACTGTAGTGATGAGATATCAGGGCTAATGTGCTGGTGGGAAGGAGCGAGAGAATAGATGGAGGTGAAAAGTAATTTTGTTTCATACCATGATAATGTTCTTTCATTGTTTTTCTATCTCTTCCTCTCTCTCTCCCCCTTCCCTCCCTCCCTCTTTTCTATCTTTCCTCTTTCCCTCTCTCCCTTTTCTCTCTTCCCTCTCACTCACTTCCTGTCCTCTCTTTTCTGTCTTTCCCTCCTTCCATTCCTACCTCTCTGTCTTTTCTCTCCTTTCCTTCCTCCCTTTTCTCTCTTTCCTTCCCTCTCACTCACTCACTCACTCACTCCCTTTCTTCTTTTTCCTGTCTTTCCCTCCTTTTTTTCTTACGTCCCTCCCTTTTCTCTCTTTCCCTCCCTTCGTCTCTCCCTCGCTCCCTTTTCTTTTGTTCGCGTCCTCTCTCCCTCTCTTTTCCTTTTTTTCCCTCCTCCCTCTCTTTTCTCTCCCTCCCTCCCTTTCTCTCTTTTTCTCTTTCTCTCTATCCTCCTTTTTACATTTCTTTGCTTTTCCTTTTGCTCTCTCTCTGGCCTCTTTTGTCTCTCTCTCTCCCTGTCTGTCTCTTCTTCTTCTTCCCTCCTCTCTATCCTTCATCTCTCTCCTTACCTTATTTTTGCCTGTGCTCTCTCTCCTTCTCTCTTTCTTTCTCCCTCTCTCCCTCCGTCCTTCCAGATCTCTCTCTCTCTCCTGCCTATTTTGTCCCCCTCTCTCCCTCTCCCTCCTTCACTCACCCCTCTCTCCTCCACTCTTTCTCCTCTCCCACTATCTCTCACCTGCTCACTCTGTTTTTTAGTTTTCTCTCTCTCTGCTTGTTGAATTTTTCCATTATTCTCTCGATTCTCATGGTGCCTGTGTGTGTGTGTGTGTCCAGATGTTCGGAGGAAAACCATCTACGAGTATCATCGTGTGGAGTTGCTCAAGACCAGAATCACAAACAGCACAGCTGTGGAAATGATGCCACTGCCCAGTAAGATACACACAAACACACACACACACACACACAAACACACACACACACACACACAAACACACACACACACACTTCATTTCAAGGATGTCTCAACTCAACCCCCAAACAAATAATACAATGTAGACTTTTTACATAAACATTTCCCAAGATTTTTATTTATTAAAACATACTTGTACTTTTATTTCAAAAGCGTTACTGCATTGATACAACGGCAGTAATGACATTAAGCATCCTCCGCACACACACACACACACACACACACACCTGCAAATGCGAGGTTTGTGCGCTAGTTAATAATCCAACACATGAAAACACTTGAGCAGAATATGAACCAGGACGAGGAAATATTTTCCACAGCTGCCCTGACCTCATTCATCCTCTCTCTCTCCCTCTCTCTCTCTCTCTTTCCCATCATCCCTCTCTTTTCTCCCTTTTTCTCCCTCCCTCCCTCCCTTTTCTCTCTTTCCCACCATCCCTCCCTCCCTTATCTCTTTTTTTCTCCCTCCCTACCTCCATCCATCTTTCTCCCATTTTCCTTTCCTTCCTTTACCTCCCTCCCTCCCTTTTCTCTCTTTCCCACCATCCCTCCCTCCCTTTTCTCTTTTTTCTCCCTCCCTACCTCCATCCATCTTTCTCCCATTTTCCTTTCCTCCCTTTTCCCATTCCCTCCCTTCCTCTTCTCTCTCCCTCCCTCCCTTTTCTCTCTTTCCCACCATCCCCCCCTCCCTTTTCTTTTTAACCCTCTCTTTTTTACTTTCCCTCCCTCTCTCCCTCCATCTCTTTTG
>JAVGVS010002788.1:0-10703 GCA_032718565.1 Distichodus sexfasciatus
ACAAACACACAAACACACACACACAAACACACACACACACACACACAAACACACAAACACACAAACACACACAAACACACACACACACACAAACACACACACACACACACACACACACACACAAACACACACACACACAAACACACAAACACACACACACAAACACACACACACACAAACACACACACACAAACACACACACACAAACACACACACACACACAAACACACACACACACACACAAACACACACACACATACACACACAAACACACACACACACACAAACACACACACACACACAAACACACACACACACAAACACACACACACACACACCACTAAAACCTGGAGCTTTCTGTGGTTTATTAAGGATCAGTGGAGTAAACCTTTCATTTGTTCATGTTAAAATGCGTCAGAGTCTCTAAACCTGTATTTCTCTGTTTGTACCATATACTTTTTACAATTCAAGATAAAACTTTGAAAATGTCTAAGACAAATTGTTAGATGTAGATACATAAATTTATATTCACAGATTCAAAAAGAGTCACATTGATACTTCTGATACTTTAGTGCTGTTCTTTAGAGCTGTAAAATGCAAGTTTCATCACAATACAATATTATATCAATTCAAAAGATAACAATTCAACATCTACCGATATCATAAGGTCTGATTCGATGTGATTTTCATTCAGTTAAATTCAGGAGCTAGTGATCGATTTTAGTCAATTTCATATGCATTGTATATATGATGTATATATAGTATTACAAATTATAGTATATTTAGGGAAAAGCAATCGTTTCTTTTAATTAAAATAGGCATTGTGTCCATATAAATTAACATTACAATATGTATGATATCTAATTCATTTGGGATCAATGCCATGTGAATTAACAGATCAATGTATCGTTACACCCTTGCTGTTCATATCCGATATTTTTACCTTGCTGATCTTTTTGGTCCAAGAGGACGTCCATTTATGTGACTATGGGTTTTAAGATAAACAGTTAAGATGACAATAAAGCTTTACTTGATTTGACCACTGTCATAAAGTTTTACCACGATACAGGATTATATCAATTCAAGGATATAATCCCGTATCGATGAATCATCACACCCTTGCCGTTCATATCAGATACTTTGAACTTTTTAAAACTTACCACTGCTGAACTGCTGCTCCTGCAAAAATTCATCCATTTCTACATTCAACAATTAATTTAAGATGATTAGTAAGTTGAAGGTCAGGGTTGAGGTCATTCTCTGTCCACATAACGGTATTAAACGAGCGTTTAGAAAGCGTATGAGCTGAGCACAACAGTGGACAAGCCAAGACAGATTAGACCTCCGTCACAAACCATGTTAGAAAGTCAAACACGCCAAATAGTGACAATTTCCAGAAATCTCTCTCTCTGTCTTTCCTTCTCTCTCTCTCTCTCTCTCTCTCCCGAGGGAGTTCATATCCGCCTTTCCTCTTTTCTTCTTCTTTCCTGCTTTTTTCTCTTTCTGCACATTTTCCCAGATCTTTATTTATAGGAGTTTCAGACAAAGTGCTCTGTAAAAGAAAGGGGACGGGGAAGCCGCAGAGCCACTGCAGAGACAAAAGCTTTTGTGGTTTATTCAAGCTTTAATAAACTCAGAATAAAAAGTCACAGATGTAGAGAGACAGAAACACACAGAATGTGTAAGTAGCCTACATGCAGTAGTGCACAGAGCACCTGAAGCTCACATTTCTTAAAGATTCCTTACAAAATATTTCTGTGAGTGTTGTAGGTAGAACTGTAATGGAGTGAAAAGTAAATTATTTGACAACTATTAAATAAATAATTGATAATGCGTGGTCCATGTACAAAATGCTTGTAATATTACGCTTTTAAGTGATTTACTCATGCGTTATACGCTACATAGACTGTCAGTGGTTTACACCGTACCTTGACGACCGTACCTTTCAAGTGCATGGCAAGGTTCCCAGTCTGCCCTGTGAAGACTGACTAATGGCATTCCTTAGGGTTCGATCCTTGGACCTCTTCTCTTTTCTTTATATATTGGTTCCCTTTGGGCAGGTTATAACCTCACACGGCTTCTCCCGCCCCTGTTATGCAGATGACACTCATCTTAGTCTCTCTTTTCCACCAGAGGACCACCAGCATCTCAGACAGCTTGGCTGACATATCTTCTTGGATGACAGTCCATCACCTCAAGTCAAATCCCAGTTAGACTAACTACCTCACTGTTTCTTTTGGAGAACTCAGTTATCATCCCCTGGAAGACGGCAAGAAATCTCTGCATCCCTCTGGACCATTTACTGTCATTCTGTTCTCACATTGGCAACCTTTGGATAACTTCTTTACAGCATCTGAAGGATCTGTCCCATTCTCACCACCGATGCTACTCAGTTACTTGTCCAGTCTCTGGTCATTTCTAAGTTGGATGACTGCAACTCTCTACTGGCTGGATTTCCATTGAGGCGAGGTAGACCACTTCAACTGATCTGGAATACAGCTGCGAGACACGTCTACAATGTTCCTAAATCCTTCATACCACATCTGCTGTGGAACCTACACTGGCTCCCTGTGGCTTCTCATCTCATAAACCCTTTTGAATAATGAACATGTCTTACGGCACTGACAGATTTAAAATGATTGAAATTCAGATATGCCTATTTTAAATAGGTTTTGGAATATTCCCGTATGCAAAAAGGTTTCACACATTTCAAACATTTTTTTTCTTCCATAGCGTGTATTTCTTTCTGACATGATTAGTTTAGCACAGCGTTGGTTTTGTAGTAAGATGGAGAAAAGGGAGCTTTGATGCAGTGTGGAGAGAGAGAGATGTGTCTTCATTTGGCCAGTTGTCTGACACAGCAGGCATTTCATTTTTCTCAGAAATAGAGGGAGAAATAGAGAGAGAAACAAGTTGGTCAGAGCTATCTGAATAGAGCTTGTCTCCTCCTCTCAAAAGAGTCTCTTTGAATGTTAGCTTTAAACCAAATATGGATAAATATGGACAGACAATCTATATGGAAAATATTTTTATTCATTAGACATGATTGTCCAAATCATGCAGGATCAATATCAGAGGGAATGCATATAAAATATAAGTATTATAGGACAAATACTTGTATAATAACAAATTTTGGAGACTATTTATTTCGTTCATACACGCTCATGTACTGTCCCCTTTCAAAATCACAAAGATATGCACTTTTTATTAACATAACATAAGATACCCCAGCTTTAAAAGTTAAGCATATTTAACGTGAAAAACTTAGTCAGTGAACTGTGAGGTTAAAAAACAAACCGAAAACCCCACAACTGAAGTAAAAAGTTTAATTAATCGTGATATTGATCTGGGGTGGTATCGGCCAGCCCTAGTTCAACTCATTTCACTGTCTGATGAAAGTGTGCATTATGTTCTGAGTGAAAAATGAAATCACTTTTTGAAAATAATGAATATTGAAAAAGACTCATTTTGGGGGTTTGAGATTTGGGTTTTAATGTGAAAAATGAATGAATGAATGAATGAATGATATTCAACATCTCTTGTTCCTTTCCTATCCATTATATTAATCCCTGTCTGCATCCTGCTCTCAGTGTGGCTTGGGGGTAAAATAGGTCGGAGAGTGACTGTGTGTGAGTGTCTGAATAGATTAAGCTTGTTGTGACAGTTGAACAGCTGGCCTTAACGAGCTGGTCCTGGCCTAATTGATGCAAAGACTTCTGGGAGATGACTGACACATTGTCATATTCAGCTGCACATTAACACTGATGCTCATCGCATTCATCTCTCTTTCCCTCTCTCTCCCACTGTGTTGACTACAAACTTAACCGCTTTATTCAGTAGCTTATCAGTGAAGTAGTGAAGACAACAACCGAAGGGAGGTTTGCAGATGTACAGCCCAACATTTATCCTTAAAAGAACAATCAGAAATCCCCATTCTATCTATATATTCTTTGCAGCTCTCTTGAATGATCTTAATCTAATCTGGAAGTTGTATACAACACAGATATTATTTTACAATTTTGTCATTAAAGGAATGTGGTCCACAAGTCCACGGTATCCTCATTTGTGACCCGATCTGCCGTAATGAGTCGGAAGTCGGCGTTCTATTTATTGACATACGGGCCGATTATGTTGACAAACATCAAAAATAGCGATTTTTCTTTTTCAGACACCAGATTAATTGTGAAGGCCTTTTCTTTCATATAAGACCAAAAAAGAAAAATCGCTATTTTTGATGTTTGTCAACATAATCGGCCCGTATCTAAATAAATAGAACGCCGACTTCCGACTCATTACGGCAGATCGGGTCACATTTGGTGAAGTCTGTTTCCGCTAATCAGCAAACTGAAGGTGTATGGGTGCTGGCAATATAACACATGGAATATCTACTATAAAACAGAACTGCAGAAAAACAGTATTGCTATAATCGGAGGATGGAGTCCACCTTGGCCAAAATGGAAGCAAGAATCTGTTTTCGTATTTATCAAAAATGTATGACTCTGAAAGACCAGATGGACAGAACGGACATATCTGAGTGTAACTTACACAAGCTGAACATCACAACACTCTCTACCTCCAAAACACCATCATAACCTGATTGGGATTTGATGTTACACTGCAGTAATGTAGATTTGTTTAAAAGTAACTTCAGCAACACTGCTCTTTAGTCCTACCCATTTTTCTGTCCATGTTGTCTAACCCACACTCGTCTTCTGCTTTCTCCTTGTATGGAATCTGGACTTCTGCTCTGAGAGTGTTGACATTGCGCGCAAATATGTATTCCTTAGAAAGAGAAAAACACACAGCAAGCCTGTTTTATCTGTTGACCGGCATCTAACCAGCAGTGTAAGGGAAGCTACTTTTAAAAGTACTTTTCAATGGGGGCGGCTCGGTGGCGCAGTGGTTAGCACTGCTGCCTCACAGCAAGAAGGTCCTGGGTTTGATCCCCGGGTCGGCCGTGGGGTCTTTCTGTGTGGAGTTTGCATGCTCTCCCCATATTCGCATGCTCCGGGTTCCTCCCACAGTCCAAAGGCATGTAATATAGGTTAACTGACGACTGAAAATTGGCCCCGTAAGGTGTGAATATGAGTGTGATTGTGTGTGTGAGTGTGTGTGCTCTGCGGTGTGTTGGCGCCTGCCCAGGGTTGGTCTCCACATTGTGCATCAATTTTGAAAAAGCATATATAAGATTTGTCTTGACCAGTATCAAACCAATAACGATCAAATCAGATCAAGATCTCTCAATCGCTGCTCTTGTGTTTTTAAGCAGAGCTTATTCTTATACATTGAAATGTTGTGTTGTGCATTGCAGAGGTTCTTTAAGAAAAGGTAGGTGGAGGAGAGAGAGAAAGGGAGAGAGATAAGCAGCCTGCTGAAAATGGAAAATCCTCCAGCTAGTGAAAAGAACAAAAGACTGGAGGTGAAAAAGAACATAAGCCAGCTCATTCAAGACAAACAAAAGCTCAGGTGGAGGAAGAAAAATGACAGAGAGGCAGAGACGGACCAAGACGGAGAGAAAAAGGGAGATCAGGCAGAGCAGCAGCAGAGGAAGAGAGGGTGAGATTTGAATGAAAGTGAGGGATTGACTGAGAGCATGTGTCATTGACAGCGAGCCTCGTACTGACAGCGCTGCTGTTTTAAAGGCAGGAGCTGAGCTTAATATCGATTTTTGCGAACCGGCCAGCCTTGATTTACACACAGCGGCTGGTTAAAGGAGTCCAGCTCTTCTCCTCGGTCTCTCACAAGCAGAAAGCTTTCTCTCCACACATCAGTCTCACAGATTCCAATGAGCATCTTTACCAACACTGACAAACGTGCTTGTGTTAGAAAACGGGACATATGTTATCAATGCGCTTCTTGCACGTAACACAGTCACATCATATCCACCGCACCTAATGCGGTTTACCTTCTTCCTGCTCGACCAACTATGAGCATTGACAGTAGAAAACTATGAGGTTAATAAAAGAGAGTTGTGTTTCAGAAGCAACAGAAATGATATCACACTGTTGTGTTCTAAAATGTTGCCACGGTTTGATGTTGAACTCAGAGGTTGGTGGCTAGTGAGTATTCATCATGATCAGTTCACAGTCAATTTGGTGGCTTTGTGAAGAACAGTGGCCATTCAGTAAAGCATTGAAATTTGAGTTCCATGATATCACATCCACGTATCTGACCGGTGCATCCCCAATAATAACACCGTTAAAGAGGAATTAAAGCGATATAATGTCAAACACTCCTCCACAGTAATACCTCTCTCTCTCTCACCCTCTCTCCCTCGTGCTGTCTTTATTTCTCCATGTTTCATAGCAGTGTTGCCGTTCTCATTCAGTCAGAAAGAGTCGTCTTCGCGAGAGCTGATTGGCTCACTTGCTGGAAGACGATTGGATGTCGTTCCCCGGCTGGTGGATGCTGCAATTCAGATAAACATCCCTCCCTCCCCCCCCCACTCTCTCTCTCTTCCACTCTCTATCTTTTTATTCTCTCTCTCTCATCTCGTATTCCAGTCAGGTAGAACAGCAGACAGCACAGTGGCATCCCTGAGTACCATCCTGAGAAATGTCTGCTGCGTCACGGATACAGGCTGCCGGGAATGAGAGAGAGAGAGAGAGAGAGAGAGAGAGAGAGAGAGAAATACAGTCCATACCACAGATTGAAAAGAGAGAGAGAGATGGAGGGAGAGACAGAGAGGAAATGAGAGAAAGGGAGATATATAGTGTGAGCGACAGACAAAAGAGCAAGACATAAAAAGAGAAATAAAAGTGAGAGAGAGAAAAAGAGGGGGGGGTACAGACAGAGAGAAAGAAAGAAGCAGATAGACAAGGGACAAAGAGAGAGAGAGAGATAGACATAAAAAAGAGAGAAGATAGAGAGAAAAAGAGGAAAGAAGGAAGGAGAGAAAAAGAGATAATGAGAGGGGGGGATGGAGAGAGGAACACAGCCTTTCTTCTCACCACCCATAAACAGACACTCCGTCATTGTCTCTCCTCTAATCATTAACCGTGGACCCCCACCTACCTCCCTCTCTCTCTCCCTCTCTCTCTCTCTCTCCGTCTGCTCAGCTCTGTCAGGTTCAGCTGCTGCTGTTTGAAGGCGGTTCTCACTCCAGCTCTCCTTGAGTCAAAGTCAGAGACATGGATGCAGCAGGACAGACCAGCGCTGAACTCAACTGAAAAAGCTGGATTGGTGCATCCCGGAAAGTACATGAACACACACACACACACACACACACACACGGGGGACAGTATTAATAAAATTGATCACCATGGGCAAGATTTGATCAATTAAAAGTTTCTTAATGTCAGTTGATAACTTATACTGGTTGCCACTTCAATGTACAATGCTGCAGCTGCACTTGGCACTTTAAAAAAATCATCTCTTTGCACCTGTCCTGCCCTAGCACATTTACATTTAAAATTTTTACAATGTTTACATTCTCAGGTTTGCACATTTAACTTTATTTAACTTTATGTTCCTTATGTTCCTTATTGTATAATATATAGTTTATTTTTGTCCTGTTACCCCAGCCTCCGTATTTAAGTTAGTATTTATGTTTGTAAGTTTGTATTGCGTCTCTATCTTCCTTGTCTATTGCACAGTTAAAGAGCGGATCAGGATACATTTCACTGCTTGTTGTACCTGTATAACTTGCACGTGACAAATAAAGAATCTTGAATCTTGAATCTTTCAATCAATGTTTGACCAATCGCCCAACCCTAGTTTAATCTCAGGATTCAACAACTTTAATATTCACAGAGAAATATACAGATTATTAATTAACTGATGTCGGATCAGTACGCGGGATCAGCCCACACAGTATCAGTATCGGAGCTGAACGAGTTGGATCGGTGCATCCCCAGTATGAACCAAACTGTGACTCAACAACTGAACCAAACGATGGATGCCAAAAATTATGTGGCCTCCCTTTTAGAATGAAGAGCTTGAACTATGTGCGGATCAGCTTCTATGTACACATATACAAACAGCAGAAATACTTTATTGCACCTCATTTCCATAATGCAAAGAGAGAAAGAGAAAGAGAGAGAGACGCCCGAGGTGAAGGCAAATTTGGTCGGGAGGCAGCTGAGACTGAATGGAAACTTTGGAGACAGACAGCCATTGTATGCCAATGCGTGCGCACACACACACACACAAGTAACCAAGCAGAGAGAAATTCCTACCCAGAAGCACCTTGGCATTCAGCGATTTGCCTCCAGTGTCCGGGCGAGGCAGCTGGGCTTCAATTTCACTGTGTATCATGTTGATTTTAATGCCAAAGTAGTGAAAATCTACATGTACATTTATGTTGCTGATCACACTCTCTTACCCAGATGAGATTTTTGTTAAGGGTCTTGCTCCAGGCCCCAGTGGTGGCAAATAGTCACTCAAATATAAGATGAAATGTAAGAAAATATTGGTGCTTTCTATTTCATTTGTATTCAAAAAAGGAGGAGCTCATCCTCCCAAAAGAGTGAGTGTGTGTGTGTGTGTGTGTGGCTCTAATGGGGAATTACTGCCCTGCCAATGTCCTATTAAGATTCCCGTCCACAAAGAGCAGGAGTGTCCGTCGTTTTGCATTATTGCACAAGTGCAAACTGCTGGCCTCGTCCCAGAAAGACCTCTAAGTAGCCCTGCTGGACTCTACCTGGGAGAGGGTCAATAGCTTGGAATGAATTGATTAAGTGCTGTGAGTGCTCTGAATAATAACAGGCTGCAGTGGACGTTCCTCAGTAGCTTGAGCTTTGTTTAAACCTGAAGGAGCTGCTGTTTTCACGAAAAAGTCATCAGACCTCTGACATTTTACATTTTTATTAAAATTTGCTCTTAAGAAAAGTCTTCCTCAGATTTGTGATGCATTCTTCTGCCAAATTCTTTTTATAGTGATGAATTCTCCTGTCATAGTGAACTCAGATTTGAACAGAAAATGCCTAAAAGTAATTACAAAGACAGTGGAGCATCTTAAATTAATTGTTGTTATTTTTAATAAATAATGTATCTTAGTTGAAGTCTTACTGTGTTGTATTACATATTTATTTGAAATGAGAATGTTTAATAAAATTATTACAAAATTGAATAATTGTTAATAATATACATAATTAATTCATATTTAGTCAAAGTTAAAGCCAAAGTGAACTTTATTGTTATCTCAGCTATATTCAAATGTACAGAGAGACGAGACACAGCTCCAGTTTCTACAGAGTACAAGTCACATTTAATATAGAAATAGAAAATATAAATGATGTCTATAATTATAAATAGATTTTAAATAATATACAAATGTCAAACCTAAGTAGCATAATACCACACAAGTGTAAAATTGACAGATGAAAAGCTCAATAATATTTTGCACAAACCTATCAGTAAAATGTGTGCTCTTCAGCATTCGTATATTCCATTCTTACGCAAGAACCTCAAATACACACTGCTGAATAGCAACATCTTCATGAAAACTGTTTTAAGAATAAATTTGCTTTTGAAGAACGGTTGCCGAATGTTTCCCATTGTCTGTGAATGTTTACACCAGCCGTAAAATTCAAGTTGTATCATTATCGAGGCCAAATTGAGAGCCAAATTTAGAGAAGTACGTTTCTGAAAAGTTCAAGTAGGGAGAGCCTCGGCATCATTTGGTTGTCTACACAAAAGTCATTTGACTAGACCAATTTGGAAAAGAAAAATATCATCGCTACAGGCAGCATATTCTCCTGCGAATGAAGGCAAACCCAAGCAACGGTCACCATAACTTGCCTGATAGAAAAGTTATGGTTTAAACGCACTTTTGATGGGAGTTTGTAATGACCTGAATAAAAGTGGGAGATCTGTCGGCTTCTCTGTGATGTTCCAAGATAAATATAGTCCTTGAAGTTGTGAGAAAGCACAATAGTTTGGATGAGAAGGAAACTAGGCTATGCTTTTACATCAGGGACATCAGCGAGAGCGAGAGTGAGAACACTGCAGACTGTTACTGCATTGGCCAGCAGCTCGTATCAGTGAAAGAGGCGTTGCGGTGAAGGGGAATTATTCAAAACTTGCTGATATGCTTCTTTCAAATGTTGCTCCACTGCACCTGAAGTTTTGTTTATAATTGATAACTCATTTTGCAGTATCTCTGAAGGACAAACGATTGCTCTGTCAGTGCGGTAAGGTCGGGACACTCTGAGCTATATTATATATATTAGAAGTCGACTGATATTGGTTTTTCAGGGTTGATGACGATACTGATTATTTCTGATAGCCGATATTTGGAACCGATATAAAATCTCTGTCAGAATTTTACAAACACCAACAAAATAACTATTGTAAAAACTTTTTACGTTGTTTTAACTATAAATAATATTAAATAAACATTTTAGTAACATAATAAAACTGAAAATTTGAAACAACGTTTTAGTTTTCCAAATTAAGCAGCAGCAGGTTGTGGTGAAGAAGGCAAAGCCGCTCAGTGCTCTCCACTTAACCTAGAGCTGGTGTGATATGTAGCCAATCAGAGACTGCTGTGGGAGGAACAATAAATGAAGCAGTCAGAAGCAAACAGCACAGAGAGAAGAGATGGCACTGCTATGGCGTCACATCAACACCAAAACTAGAGCGCGCAAAATCGCTTGCCGCAAAAAATTCGCGGGCGTAAATCTCAAAGTCGCGCGCGCAAACGTGAAACTGGAGAGCACAAAATGAAGAATTGAGTGCGCGGTTGTGATAATATTGCGCGC
>JAVGVS010002789.1:0-10699 GCA_032718565.1 Distichodus sexfasciatus
TATATATATAAAGTAATATATAGATTTTTCCAGCAGCCCAGAAACCAACATCAGAATCCTTAAAAATGAGACCATAAAACAAGGCTACAATCTTTCTCCTACCCCCTATAAAAACCCACTTGGTCCTCACTGAGCGTCTTTAAATCCTGTCAATCCAGCGAGCTGCAATAAATCGATGTCATATCAAAGACCACAGGTTCACTTTAAATACCATGAAGGGAGGGCGGAGAAAAAGAAAAAGAAGGAGAAGCTGGAGCGGCTCTGAATAAAACACTCCGCGGAATAAGGTAAGGCTGAGGGCAAAGCGGAGCGGCGGGGCTCGCTAAAGAGCATAGCGCTAAGCGGGCGCCGGCTAACAGGCGACAGAGAGAGAGAGAGAGAGACGAGCCCGAGGATGAAAGCGCTGGCTGATGCCCACTGACAGATATTCTTTCTGTGGCTTGCGCAGGGGAGCTAAGTGCCCTTTACCAAGATTTAGTGCAGAGCCGCTCAATAGCCAGGCTTTCTATCATTGTTCTGTCGATGACAGTGGGATGTGCCTTGAAAACATTCGGGCCACCGAACTGCACAGCGTCGTCTCCTGGGTAGAAAAAACCTTCAGCTGCAGGGCAGAAAAAAGAGAGGAGTGGGGGGCCGGACATCAGAGAAAGCAACGCCGGCCACTGACCGAAGCCTCCTGAAGGCGGACACGCCGGGGCGGAACAGTTTAACGCACCGCTTTATTCTGCGCTCGGCTGGATGTGTTTTACACAACGCTGACACTATTTTCTCTCAGGCTGGAGAAATTGTGCTTCTAACTATGTTTTCATGGGGCGTAATGGTTACATTGGTAGCATAATGGTTAGGGAGTTGGCCCTCTGTTCAGAAGGTTGCCAGTTTAAGTCCCGGACTGGTAACGGTACTGCTGAGGACAGCATAAAGTGCACCAAAACCTAATGAGAGCTCTGCACTTGACCCATGTGTCAAGGAGCAGTGGGCAGCTAGCTGACAAGGAGCACCCAGGGAGCAGTGCTTGGGGACAGTACATTGCTCATGAGTACCTCAGTGGTACCGGTCTGGGACTTAAACCCACTACCCTCAGATGACAGGGACAACTCCCTAACCGTTACTCTACCAACTTCTCCAGTTTTGACAGTTCTAACCCTGTGATCGGAAGGTCACTAATTTAAATCCCAGACTGGTAAAGGTACCGCTGAGGGACTTATGAGCAAGGTACTGTCCACAAGCACCACTTCAAAAAAAGCTGCCCACTGCCCCTCCACGGATGGGTCAAATGCACAGGCCTGGTTTAAGGGATGAATCCAATACTGATTTGACGATGAACCATTTGGAGAGTTTCCGATTTCTTAAGTCCTTTCCACACACACACACACACACACACAGTCTCCGGACATTTCTTTTGGTTTTGAACATATGGCTCAGCGAACACAAAACATCTGTCAGCGGCGGGTTCAAAAATATGCTTTCGGCCCTTTATCTGGGTCATCTATCTTTACCCTATAGGCCTACTAATGAGTCGGAGGCTCCCTGCTTCATCATCGTGGTCCAGCAGAGACATTATTTTAAACTGGCATCATTAGGGTGACTTATTGTGGAGCGCGGTACAGTCTCATCAATTCTTTTTTGCACACATACGCGTGGGGCCCGGGACCAAGAAATATTTTTCGGTCTGCGACTGCTCTGTCAGAGAGGAGACGGGAGAGCGGCGGAGATGACGGTTGCTTTAGGCAGCAAATTCAGGCGTGGTAATCAATCTTTTGTTTTCTCACGCATTCAAAGCAGATGACAGTCAGCAAATTGAATTTATAAAGAGGAAGGGAGGAGGAGAGAAAAATAACAACTTGACACGGCTACATAATTAATTTGTGGAAATGCCACACACTCCGACGAACGTCGAGGCGGAACTGCAAGAGTGCAAGTTTTTATTTTTCCTTTCTTCACTCTTATGAAGCGGCACGGCCACACTCCGTATCGAGGACTTTCAAGAGCGGGAAGCAGAAATGCAGAATAAACGTTGACTCAAACGTGAAAGTGAGTGATTATTTGTCTTTGTGAACACAGCACAGCACACAGCACACCTCAATGAAAATTGACCTCTGCATTTGACCCGTCCGTGAAGGAGCACCGAGCGGCTAACATGGGCAGCACCCAGGAAACTATACTTGGGGATGGTACCTTGCTCATGAGTACCTCAGTGGTACCTTTACATGTCCAGGACTTGAAGCAGTGATCTTCTGATCTCAGGGCAAAATCCCTAACCATAAAAATAAACAAGAGATCCCAGGGAGAGAAGGAAGCAACCAGAAAATTAAAAGAGAGATGAGGCAAATATAAAATAATAAACTTTCGTGTCTGTTCCCCTTATGGCATTGTCCTGCACTTTCGTTTCCTTTACACCGGTCGTCTCGATGTCAGAGGGACACTTTTTCTCATCCGGAGCCGCTAAAAATCGCCCAGATCACATCAAGCTAATTAAACCAGGTGTTCCAGAACAAAACAGAGCAGGGCAGCAGACGGGTTTATCTCAAACTGCTCCTCAACCCTCTGGCTGATAGCTTTTACAGCTCTGCGCTGGGCCGACATTCCGAAAAGGCGGGCACAAGAGCATGAGGAAAGACAGGTGTGAGAAAAGATGTGCATGAGGAAAAGTGAGCGAGGGAAGACCGGCGAAGGTTAAGAAGAAAGAGCGGTGTGAGGAAAGTTGGGCATGAGGGAAGGTAAGAAAAGACAGGTGTGATGAAGGTGAGGGTAAGAGTGTGGGGAGCAAAACAAGATATTTGAGGGCTCTTCTGTTGTTATTGCAAAGCAAATTCCAAGAAAAAGATGGGCAAGAGGAAAAGTTGGCATGAGGGTATGAGAAAAACTCGACTTGGGAGAAGATGGACATGGGGAATGACAGGTGTGAGGGGAAAGTGAGCTTGAGAAATGGCAGGCAGGAGAAAGGGTGGGCATGTGGGCATAAGGGAAAGTAGACATGAGCAAAGACATGCATGAGGGAGGTGGGTGTGAAGTAAGGTGGGCTTGAGGGAAGGTGGTTTGAGGAAGATGGGCATGGGGGAGATGGGTGTGCAGAAACATGGGCATGAGGAAAAGTTGGTCTGCAAAAAAATGGGCATCAGGGAAGGTGCACTTGAGGAAAAGCAGGCATGGGCTCTAAAAGTAGCATCGCCCCTCCAAGTTTCGCCTTGTCCCCGAAAACGCTTTCCAACCGACCGGGACATGACTGACTGTGGTGCACCCGCACGTCATCGTCGGGCGTTTAGGGGGCAGGTAAACATTTATTAGTGGCACTGCGGCGGTGGCGCAAACTTCCCCGACAGCTCTTTCTTCATCTGGTTCTTTCTTCTCTGAGACCCAGACGTCACAGGGGGCAGCTGCCACTTTGATCAATTTGTCCTACTTCTCGCTTAACTGTAGCCCAATTCATCATCTGTAATGAGCAGGAGTCGGAGCGCTGCTAGGGCCAGGTTCAGGGGAAGGTGTTCTTCCCAGACACAAGGAAGCGGAATTACTAAAAATGGGGGAAAAGCACGTTCCCAAGCCACCTGAAACCGCTCCATTAACGACGTCCTGTTGGGCCACGAGAACCAACCAGAACCGAACAGACCTCTGCTCCCGCCTCGCGGAACGGAGACAAGCTGGCAGGGAAAAATGGACTGCGCTCTCTTTCGGTGTCTCGTCGGCCCAGAAGATGCCAGAACGAGTCTTCAAGCCAGAGAGGAAGAGGAGGAGGTGGGGGAACGTGAACAAACTCAAGCATTTAAAAAGCCTCAATTGATATGACTTAAAAGTTCCTCCTTCGTAATCGCAAAGCAAACTTCATTCCAGCGACGAGTCTGTGAGTTGCCATCGTCTTAAACTCCTTCTTCATTTCATCCCTTGTTCCGTTTTTTTTTCCCCTTCCCGTCTTATTTTGAGCTGATAACACCCAGGTCAAGTATTATTGTATCTGCCAATTAGCACATCACAGATTGCGAAGCCGGGTATTAACGCAGAACGCTCACCTTTTTCCCACCGGTTCAAGCCTTTAGAGAGAAGCTTTCAGGAAATTGCTTCTGAAATGGGTTAAGATGGGCTGAACCCTGTGAAAGCGACAAAAAAATATGAGAGAGAAAAATGATGCGATGAGAGTCCTGGGCGAGCAGTGCTGGAAGACAGCGATATCCGTTTAATGATCTGACTCATGGAGGAGGAACATGGCACGGCTACTGCCGCACGGTGGTCTTAAGGGCTCTGAAAGCAGAGATGGAGAGGTGGGAGGATCCTCAACAAGGCAACTCTGTACCTGCTTATTTCCACCAATTTCCAGTGTTGGGGAAGAAACTTTTAAACGGCAGCTCTCCAAGAGTAACAGGATTAAAAGTATGTCAGCTCCACTGCAAGCTGCTTTTTCGATATAGTAGTTACTACACTACAAGCGACAGAGAGCAAGTAGTAACTACATCCAAGCTGCTTCATCCAGTAATACTAAGTATTTATGCCGTATGATACTCCTGATTAATTCAAACAATGTGAAAATCATGTAAAAAGTGATATGTAAATCTATATTTTTAACAGTGTAGAGTCAAATCCCAACCAGGTTATGGAGGTCTGTAGAAGGTAGAGAGTGTTGTGATGTTCAGCTTGTATAAGTTATAACCAAATGTGTAGGTTCTGTCTTTTGGTCTTTTAGAGTAATACATTCTGATAAATACAGACGGGGATTCTTGTTTCTGTCACCCCAATGAGGACTCTATTCTCCGACTCCATCTGGCAGCTGCCTACAGCATGCTGTGATGCAATGAGGATCGGTAGCCAATCAGATGCCACTTCTGCCACTTCACAAACACCTGCTAGTTAAAAATAGCTCTCTAAATATTGAAAAATTTTAACATAAGTTTTCCACGTTCATAAGAAAGTGAATACCAGAAACACCTAGGGATTTGACCCTGTGAACGAAGTGTCGCTGGTTCAAGTCCTGGACCGGTAAAGGTACCACTGAGGTACTCATGAGCAAGGTACCGTTCCCAAGAACTGTTGAACAGGGGCTGCCAAAAAAGTTGCCCACTGCTCCTTCTGGGATGGATCACATGCAGAGCTCACATTTTGGTTGTGATGCACTGTGTGCTGTGGCGTATTCACAATAATGAATAATCACTCACATTACAAGAAAATATACATTGTTTAAACCATTTAAAGTAGTAAAGCTGTATTTGAGCTACTCCCCAACACTGCCCATTTCCTAACATGCCTGGCATTGTCTCATTTCTTCAAGATCCCCACGAGTGTGCCTCCCGTGGGGTCGTCCCGGATCAGCCTGCGCTCTCTAATGTATGTAGGGATGCACTATCGCCTTTATTAATTAGGGGATAACAAGCGCGACCCTCTGCCAGATTTGCTGACTTCATACATCAGATTAGCTCCCGAACAAGCTTCCTGGCACAGGCTGGGTCTTATCGCTTCCAGTGCAGGGACAGAAGCAGGCAGGAAAAACAAGTCAAGTGCCACACAGGGGGATGAGAGCGGCATCGGTGGCCAGGGAGGGGGTTTAAGTTAGTTGGAAGGGGGGGCGTCATCTCGCATCTGCAAGACGGGGGTCACTGAGAAGTGTTTGCGGGAGCCAGACTCGTAAAACTCCCGGCGAGACACTTGACGCAGCGATGCCAGACTGACATTTAATTATTTCCACAACGTATGCACTAACATGGGCCCCTGGCCGCGCTCCTGTCCTATGCCCCGACCCCGTGAGAGGACGTTATTAATGCCACACCGCTACTGTATGTGTGATCGAGTGGTGCACGAGCATGGACTTTGTGGTGACTAAAACCAAATCAACAGGATTAGGTGGAGAGCAGAGGGCCGGGCGAGGCCGAGCGTCCTCCAAACGGCATCAAAGCCTCGGCTCAGGGGGTTTAATGGGGGCTAAGACGGTGCCACTCTACTGTGTCAGAATCAGAACAGCACATCCCGGCTTCATCCTGCTTAGCGTAGAGTGGAGTAGAGTGGCGTTCGGGGAGACGGGGATGAAGAAGGTGAATAAATAAAGCCAATAATAATTAGTCCTGCCTGTGCTGTGATCAAAACTAGAGGTGTAATGATACATTGATTGCAATGATACATCGATTCAGTGATCAGGAATAAAACTGACATGATATTTGAGTTGCTTTTACTGTTGTGATATGAATGGAAGGGATGCTGTTAAATCAGTATATGATATTGTCTCATATCAAACACTGGCTCCTGAATTGAATTGAATTGAATTGAATTTGTAACGGAGCAGATTTTGTGTGATTGTCAGACGTTAAATCGTTGACCATTTTTATTGATTAACACTCAGAGCATGCAATTAGAAGAAACTAACTTAGGAATGAGATCAGAAAAATCTGTAGCAATTTATTATCAAAGTGAATTTATTTAAGTCAGTGATTATTTTTCACTGTGAACACAGCACAGCACACAGTACCAAATACATTTAATTAAGCTATCAGTTGGGTCAGTTGGTAGTGTAATGGTTAGGGAGTCGGCTCTGTGATCAGAGAGTTGCTTTGTTAGTTAGTATTACTACTTTTTATTTTAGATGCTTCATTTTAGAGCAAAGACATAGTTCTGAACACAGTGATGCGTTCTGAAAGGAATTTATAAATGATGTTATATTTTAGGCTATAAATATTAGTTAATAAATAACTGCCCATTCTTAATTTCTACATTAGAAACATTAGAACAGGGCAAGGCCGTTTTTGACTTCACAAAAACCATGTAAAAACCTTAAAACTTTTAAAAAGTGTTTATCTGAGTCTGTGTAGAGGAAGTCATTCACAAAATGGTCAAAGCAATTTCCCCAAATAATCCAGCGTGTGGGAGGTGACCTATTGAGTCTGCATTGTGAGACGCACTTCCCTTTTAAACACCCGTGCCATGGCTATAATTATGCAGGAGGGTCAACATGGTCTGTTCATAAATTCAATTTGCTATCTGTCATCTCCTCAAAATGCAGGGCGAAAAACACAGAGGATCGATTGAGAACTCAATTCCTGCCGACGCAACACACACTGCTCCTGCGCCTCACTGCACAAAGCTCTCGTTCCCCCCGTTTCTCATTCAAGCATGAGACAAAGAGAATATCAATTTTACTAAATTGGCCATGATCTACCGATGACACCACCACGGAACAAAAAGAGAACACAGACGCCAACGGTAAGCTACACTAACGTCCACCAAACCCACAATTGCTATGCTGTGAGAAAGCAACAGATAATGTCCCGACATTTATTCACACAAGCTAAAGAATGAAATAAAACCTACACTGATCCACCCAGGTCCCGTCTCCATTTCAGTGACTGCAGTGGTGGTTCCCAATTTGGATCTGGGGCCATGTTTTTATAGCATAATAAAATTGGTGCTAAACTTGCAGCACCAACATCAACTCTGACCCCTACAATGACTTCTACTAGTGCTGGGCAATATGCCTTCAAATTAATATTTAATTGTGATTACTGATCTTTTTACGCTGTGAAAAGAGGCAGGATCAGATGTTTTTGAATATGTAAATATCTCCTCAAAGAGTGAAACTGGGTATTTGTCATTGTGAACACAGCACAGCACACAGTGGACCACAACCAAATGTGACCTCTGCATTTGACCCATCTGTGAAGGAGCAGTGGGCATCTTGCTCATGAGAACCTCAGCGATCCCATCACCGGTCCAGCACTGGTGAACACGGGGCAAACACTTTAACCTTTACACTACCAACGACTGAAAACACCTGCCGTTGCTGCTTCATGTTGTAGGAGTGACATGACCACAGTGTCGTTTCCCGTCTCTCGATGGGTTCTTAACCAGTTCTCGACTCCAGCACTGACAGCAAAAAAAGGGGTGCTTATTTTCTGGAGTAGCGTTAAAACAAATCAAACGGTAATACCTAGTCCACGTCTCATGACATCACTGGTACTTGGACCTGCTAAGTTTGTTTGGGAACCAACATGTATTGGCTCATATTTCTACTGACTAAAGAGCCCAAAGGAAGCCAGGTGGCAATACTCTGACCATGTCACACACCACACCCACTTTTAGTAGGGTATATGCCCTCTGTGCACATAATCCTCTGTGTCGACGGAAATGTGGATTGGTTTATTCCGCTATTAGAAAAATGTAACTGCTTCTTCTATCATCCACAGATATGAAGGTGAGTCTATATTTTTCATAGCTTTATGGCTTGTGTTAGCTATACGTTAGCAAAACACTGATAAACAGTCCCGAGCGGTGAGAGAAAATAAGTGTGGTAATGTATTGATGATAGTATGAAAACTCCCAGTTATTAAAGAGGAGGATATCTAACACTGTGTTCTATATATATTCAAGTTCTTATTGTTTTAATCTCAGTTTGGAATTCTTATTATTAAATAAAGACAGAGCCACAGGTTAAGTTGCTGTACAGGCTTTCTGCTTCAGATTCACAAAGAGGCATGAAAAACCTCAGAGTTCGAGTTCAACTGCAAAGGTTTGAGGTAAAGCTGCTCAGGGTATTTTTGCTGTCATAGATTTCTTCTGACTACGCTCATAGTTCGTTGAGCGGGAGGAAGAGAAACCATATCACCCGCGACAAATATGACGTCACTTTGTTACATGCAAGGAGCGCATTAGTTTAAGTCTGCTCACCTCACATTATATCACAGGTCTTGGTTTCCTGACCTACACTGTTTCTCTTGGCGGTGATTCAACGTCGATTTGGCAGCACCAGAACCTTTTTTGTTGTTCAGTAGAAAAATGTGGCTCCGGTTCCAATCTGAGAACCGGCACCGACCAAAGTGCAGAAGGAAAAGGGTAGCAGTGAGCAGATCTGTACTGCAGGGCTAAAGTCTCATCGCTTTTCCCACTGCAGTAGTTCAGCACTGAGGGAGCAGTGCTTGGGTATGGTACCTTGGTCATGAGTACCTCAGTGGTACCTTTGCTGCCCCACAGGTTCTTGGGTTCAGGCCTCAATTTTGTTTTGGTTCCAGTTCAGAGTCAATTTTGGCGCCATGTTTTAGTGGAAACCGTGACGCCAGTTCCAAATTAATAACCGGCACAGAGACCAGTGCAGTGGAAAAGCGGTACCTGTGAGCAGATCTGTACTCTAGCAGGATCTAGTAGTGGCCTTGCGTGTTGAAACTCAACGGCTCTGTGTCTTCACTTCACACTCACGCATTCAACATTCACCTGGCAAAGATGGCCGGCGGGGGACAAAGAACTAGACGAAACCCTACAGCTCTGTGTTGCCTCCCCCTCTGTCCCTCCTCTGGATTGTTTTTGAACACATTTTACCCCATCTGTTGCCCTGCGGAAAGTCACCTGTGCAATTAACCTCGTGCATCAGCTGGGAACAAAGCAAGAGAAACGCTGGAACCAGGTGTACCCAGAGCTCCTCCATTCACCTTACTGACGGGCTGCTGTAGTGTCTTCATATATCAAAAAATAGAATACTGTGAATATTAGAATATCATATATGCTACTTCACTGTCTAAAAAATGTGAATTTTGTGATAAAGGTGAGAGAAGGGAAGGAGGTGCTGGCATCCGTTTCAGCACTATATGAAGGTTTAACCCTTACAGCCATTAGAGAATTTGAGGTGTTTTTCTCTACCTTTGTTTTTATGTTTATTCCAGTGTGAGTGTAGAAGTTAGTGATACATGTTTATGTTGTTGTGTTCAGAACGTCCTGCACTACTCAGATTTATTATAGTTTGATGTGTAAATGCTGACACTGTCTTCAAATCTGCACATTTCTGATGAAAACTGACCTGCACCTGTAGAAACTGTTACTTTAATTAGCTTTATGTCGTATAAAAGTGCTGAAACTGTAGACATAACTATCAGAAATAGTAAGAACAGTGTGTGTTTTATTGAATTATGGTGGTGCTATTATGCAGAGACATTCTATGGTTTAGTGCTGTGAAGAACAATAAGGTTAGTGCAGGTGGAAACACTTCTTTATCCGTTTGTTAAACATCTGGATATAGAATAAAATTATCTGATAACAAATCATGCAATTTTTCTTATTGATTACTCTCTAAAGTGATAAAATGGAAAATAAATATGTTATGATCAACTGAAAATAAAGAAATACTGGAGTTTTGGGTAATTTTTGAGTCGATTTGGACTCATTTTGGCCTTTTCTGGGAGATAACTACATTTCCCACAGTCCCTCGCTCACTGCTGTAGTCACGTCACAATAACGTAATGAACGCACATGTGGAAAATATCACGTAAATAGCTGTACTGTGAGTAGAAGCTGGTTGTTATTTATCAGCTAAATGTGTGTTTTGTCTGAAATAAAGGGGAAGATTTGACGGAACCGGAGTGTTTTACTGAACACTGGACTTCCCTTTGAGAGTCTCAACATTTACACACACAGCACGTGTGTTTACATCGCGTTAAATGTCATTTTTGCATTTTTATGCAATTACTTCAGTTTTTGTGCAAGAATTACTCACAAATAATTTCACATTCAGAGGAATTAATATAATGTTCGTTAAGTTCAAAGTCTTGAGATTCTGATGGTATGTGTGAGCTTTCTGTATGTTAAAGGGATTTATTAAAACAACAAATCAAAAACAATGCAAAACATGTGCATCAGTTCACAAAAGCTACGATATTTAATTAAATTCTGAAATGGAATGACTTTTTTTTTACAATATTCAATATTTTTGAGGTGCAATAATATGTCTCATATATATATATATATA
>JAVGVS010002790.1:0-10699 GCA_032718565.1 Distichodus sexfasciatus
TTTCCAATGGCAACAAGTTATTTAGCTGTAATGATACACTGGGTAGGTTCTCATTTCTTGACAAATCATGTTGGGGAGAAAATTATTTGTCTGCATCAGGGCTGTTGGTAGTGTAACAGTTAGGGAGTTGGCCCCGTGATTGGAAGCTTGCCAATTCAAGTCTCAGACCGTTAAAGGTACCACTGAGGTACTCATGAGCAAGGTACTGTTTCGAAGCACTGCTCCCCGGGTGCTGCCAAAAAGCTGCCCACTGCTCCCTCATGGATGGGTCAAATGCAGAGCTCACGTTTCATTGCAGTGCTGTACTGTGGTGTGTTCACAATGATAAATAATCACTCACTTAAAGAAAACAGCAATGAAGACAGCTGAAACTATTACATTAGCCGAAGCAGTGTTCAAAATATCATTAAAATCTGGTAGACCATTATCTTCATGAAAGAAATGTGGTCGGAACTTAATCCTGTTCCAACTTTTAGTGAAGTCAAATCCTATTAAAAAACAATAGTCGAATTCACAGCTATGTAGTGAAAGTAAGAGCATTTCCACAGCCACAAGGTAACAAGAACTCACAGGATCAGGACTAAGCAACCGTGTGACCTTAAGAAAAGCACTTGTTAGAGAGCATGATTGGACAAAAGTCTTCAATTTGCTAGGGAGCATAAAGGTTGGATTCTGGAGTCAGGGAAAAAGGCCATGTGGTCTGACGTGTCTAAATATGAGTGTGATGAGGCATGGGGTAAAAGAAGGAACATAAGGTTACACACAAATCGTGCATCATAACTACTGAGGCATCCGGTGGTGTAACGGAAGGGTGTTCGCCCTGTGATCAGAAGGTCGCAGGTTCGAATCCAGGGACAGGGACTCATGAGCAAGGTACCGTCCCCAAGCACTGCTCCCTTGCAGTGCTTGTTAGCTGCCCACTGCTCCTTCACGGATGGGTGAAATGCAGAGGTCACATTTGGTTGTGGTGCACTGTGTGCTGTGGTGTGGTGTGTTCACAATGACAAGTAATCACTCACTCACTACTGTACAAGCCTGTGGGGACAATGGGCCTTATCCACCAATCATTCTTAGAAGAAATGTGTTAAAACCCACTTACACGGTTTTTACAAAGATTCAGACTAGAGGTTGACTCATATTGGTTTTTCAGGGCCGATATTGATACCGATTATTGCTAGTTAACGGGGCCGATAACCGATATTTGGAACCGATATAAAAAAATCTTTGTCAAAATTTTGAATTTTACAAACATCAACACAAAATGTTATTTTAATATCATAATTGTTTATAAACAGTGTTGGGGAGTAACGGAATACATGTACCGGCGTTACGTATTTAGAATACAAAATATGAGTAACTGTATTCCGTTGCAGTTACCGTTTAAATAGGTGATAATTAGAATACAGTTACTTTGTTGAAATAAATGGATTACACGGCGGTCTATTCCTGTTTCATATGTGAGGCTATCCCCTCTCTATCCCCTCTCTAATTTTGGTAATTCCACGCATTGCCGGAAATAAGAGGCTCTAATGTAAGCGTCCTGTTAATGTCGGTGGCGTCAGTTACACAATGGACCCGGAGCCAGCACAACAGAGCCAGCAGTGCCCGGGCAGGAATGCATTTCTTACTCGGAAATTTCGCCTTTGCTCCTCAACAGTATATTGTCTATTCAGGGAGATTTGGGCTTAACAGCCAATTGGTAGAGAAAAACAAACAAGAATTTGCAGGATGTGATTGCTACGTTCATGTAGTTGTAAAAAGCATGACAGTATATTGAGTAATCCAAAGTATTCAGAATACGTTACTCACATTGAGTAACTTAACGGAACACGTTACAAACTACATTTTAGGGCATGTATTCTGTAATCTGTAGTGGAATACATTTTAAAAGTAACCTTCCCAACACTGCTTATAAATACTTAAACTTTTTACATCCTTTTAAGCTCAAATATTACTAAATAAATATTTTAGTCACATAAAACTGTGAAACTTAAATTTGAAACTGAAATGTGTTAGCATTCCAAATTAAGCAGCAGCAGGTTATAGTGAAGACAGCAAAGCCGCTCAGCGTGCCCTCCACGTAACCTAGGGCTTGTGTGACATAAAGCCAATCAGAGACTGTTGTGTTAAATGAAGCAGTGAGTCGGCACAGAGACAGGAGACGGCAGCGGAGCCACAGTAACGCACCTTGTAATTACTTAATATCGGTGATGGTCAATATTAACACCGATACCGATAATCTGCAAAATGCCTAATATCGGCCCCCGATAATCAGTCGACCCTTAATTCTGACAATCAGCAATGTTTTCTTATTTGAAATTTGCTCCTTGTTGAGAACAGAATCTAGACTCTTTCAGATGTTCAACTCTAAGTTCTGCAATCTCATGTAGCAATATGGGGTGGAGCTGCTGGTTAAGGTAGAGATGGCATGACATCATGTGCATTTACATGCATTTCAGATGCCGTTATCGAGAGTTGCTCCCATTTCCTAGTGTGGTGGTCTAGTGGTTAAGATACTCGCTTCTGGACCAAGAGGTTGTGGGTTTGATTTATCCATTCAGCACTACCACCACTGGGTCACTGTGCAAGACCTTTAACCCCAAACTGCTGCTCTCAGGGAAACGGTTCCAGAAAATAAGGATTGAAAGTTACTCTGAATAAGAGCATGATTTTCACATCGGTCATGGCCCGAGTCCCTGTCTTAACCTACTGACAGCTCTGGAATTCTGGGTTGTTCTACACTCCCGCTGTCAAATCTTGGTGAAAAATGCGAATGTTATGACCTTCGTCATTTTATGTTAACAATGCCACGGCTTAATCAAAGCTAAAGTGAGAAACTTCTTTTGGACTAGGGGTGTAAAGAAGGTATGACAATTAGGGCTGGGTTCAAAAAATCGATTCACCGATCAATATCGATTCTCGTTCGAAAAATGCGATATCGATTCAAAAATTTGTGAATCGATCTTTTCCTGCGGCTATGCACTACTTCTCGCGACCGCGCAAGGAGAGCTATAAAAACGTGAGACCGGCGAAACCGAAACCAAATAGAGTCATGGCTGAAGCTGCTCCGCTCAAATCACCGTCTGGCCTAAAGGCCGATGTTTGGCAACACTTCGGTTTTTAAAACAAGTTATTTTATAACCAAGCAAAACTAGTATTGACGCAAAGAAATCTCTAAATAAATCGATATCGAATCGAATCGAATCGAGAATTGAATCGGATGATGACCTTGTGAATCAGAATCCAATCGATTCAGGAAATCAGCAACGATACCCAGTCCTAATGACAATATATGTGGAAATATAAGAAACTGAGTTTGAAATACTTTACAATCTAGCATTAGGGTGTTTTCACATATAGTCCTCTTTAAAGGAACTGAACTCAGTCCTCTAGAAGTGGTCCAAAAAGTGGAGCAACAGAAAGGGAACTCGGTTCTCTTGATGTTCACACTGTGCGTTCGTTTGAAAGGGGACTCGGTTATCTTTCTGCTCCACTTCAGCTCAGATGCGGCCTCAGTCCTTTTTCTGTTCATACTTCATTCTTATGCAGCTCTCAGACCTTTACTGCTTTGCATTCTGCCTAGTTTTTTTTTTTCCTTCTTCGAACAAAAACTGTCGAAGCGAACCAGGAGCGCTTTGCGTTCAGAAGGCGCAAGTTAAGCGAACCGCGCCGCGGACTTAAAGCGAACCGGACTGAGACCACCTCCCGATGTGGTCTCAGTTCGCTTTGTTTCAGAGGGGTCCTGAGTTCGTTTGGTGTGTTCACATACACATAAAAAATGCTGACTAATCGATCTGAGTTCGCTTTGAGGGCTGAAACGAACCAAGTGTGAAAACACCCTTAGATTCCACCAAAAGGCCTGAGAGCACAGTGACATGCTGTCAATACTAAAGATTTGCACATTTGCTTAATTATGCACATTTACATCTAAATACTGAGCTTGAGGCATTAAAACAGTGAGTCTCAGAGGATCTGCAGTCACTTCCTTTGAGGGATGCAGCACATCTGAGATCCTGCATTGATCCTGCTTCTTCTTAACAGGCTCAATACTACTTGCTAAAAGATGCAGGCTGAAAAGATCCAGAAAGCTGGATTTTATTCACCTTTTCAGAAGGTAAATGGTAAATCTGAACATAGAGCTTTTACTTAATAGATTTTTTTTTTTAAGCGACGCTAAAATCCGAGCCCTCTACGTTCAATGGAGATTGCCGGTTTACCATGTTCTACGGTGATTGAAACGGTTCATGACCCCTGCCATTTTAAGCACCATATCTGCTCTGCAGACCAAGACCAATGCTACTTAGAATTTTAAACCCATTTGGCGTAATGGACAAAGCCCCAGTAGAGATCAAATCAGTGATGGATTAGGCCTCTTGCTGCAGTGTGTGGCCGGAGATTAAAGGGGGAGGGTCTGTCTGTAGGGGATATATGAGTGTGGTTTTAATCAGTTCAAACCTGACCCTGTCTCACTTTTATCAGTCCAGTCAACACTTTACTCACATATATACTGTATATATAAAATATTAACTTTTTAAGATAAATGTTGATAACTGCAGCTTTACAAATGTTAAATATTATATCGGTTAAACATTTTCTTTCTTTAGAAACCTATTGTATGTTTTTCCCTATTTTTTATGCATACTAATTTAACAGTCATCTCCAAGATAACACGGCTTAAACTTTAATGTATTTTGTTGATTAAAGTTTGATAAACAAAAGGCAAGTGCAAAAAAACATGTATCTTCAATTTGCTCATGTTGGTCAATATTATCAACGTGCTGATTTGTCGCTGATGGATGGCTGGATGGATGGATAGAAGGATGAATTGTAGGGCTGGGTATCGTGGCTGATTTCCTGAATCGATTGGATTCTGATTCACAAGGTCATCATCCGATTCAATTCTCGATTCGATTCGATATCGATTTATTTAGAGATTTCTTTGCGTCAGTACTAATTTTGCTTGGTTATAAAATAACTTGTTTTAAAAACCGAAGTGTTGCCAAACACCTGCCTTTAGGCCAGACGGTGATTTGAGCGGAGCAGCTTCAGCCATGGCTCTATTTGGTTTCGGTTTCGCCGGTCTCACGTTTTTATAGCTCTCCTTGCGCGGTCGCGAGAAGTAGTGCATAGCCGCAGGAAAAGATCGATCTGCAAATTTTTGAATCGATATCGTAGTTTTCGAACGAGAATCGATATTGATCGGTGAATCGATTTTTTGAACCCAGCCCTAATGAATTGTATTGACAAAACCAGCGCATCAACCTTTGTTGAGTCTCCAGTATTGTGATAAAATGAAGACATCCTGCGGTGATAGATGAGGAGCGAACCTCGGTTGGGTCTGTAAAGTTGGCCTTTTTGTTAATAAACCTGCAGGGCTTTTCTGAACATACAGCTCTGTGTGCATTGTTGTTTGGGAGATGAAACACAGCAGATCAAACCCGACTTTAATCCCAACAAAACAAAACAGAGCAGAACAAGACGTCCTACGGAGAGGAGATTTATAGCCCGGCTCCAGGTCAGGCTCCAGGGGAGCAGCAGCATGCAGCAAAACAAGCCCAGACCATCTCGCTTATTGACCCGTAGCTACACGGCAGAGTTTAGCCGGCGCAGGTCAGGCCTCCTTCCCCGGTGCTGCCCAAACAGCCGGAAATAAGCGGCTTCGCCTCCGACGCCTCCGTCACCTAGTGAGCAAGCACTGAAGGTGTAAACGTGACCTCTGTGGAGCGTTTCTATCTGCGTCAACGCCGGCTTTAAATACATACGACCACAGACAGACACGTCAGCGCTGAGGCCAACAGAAAGGCCGGTTAGTTGAGGGGAAAGTGAAGTTGAAGAAACGGCAAAACTTTCAAAATAAAATCAGTTGAAAAATCAAATTATTTCATGACACTATTGTAAGTCATTTTATATAAAAACAAATCTTGCCAATAAATTGTCTTTGACTGAGATAAACAAACACAATCTAAACAAATGAAAGCAGCAAGAACACCCAAAAACGGCTTTTTATGTTACTAACAGCACAAACGTTCTATTTTAATACGTTTCCAGTACTGACTTCAAATCTGACTTCGGCATGTGTACAACACCTAGACATAGAGAACATTAACACGCTCTACCACATTACAGCATCTGTTGAAACGGAAAAATCAAAGGAAAAATTGTACAGAAAATATGTGATACCAGTTGTATTAGCCATTCATAAATGGGTTATACATTTTTTAATAGGTTTATTTGCTAAATTGCATTTAAATATTTAATGGATTTTGTTCACTGCACTTTGCAGTTCTATTACTCAAAAATTACAACAAGAAAATTAGGAATGTGTATAATATTAAGTATAAAAAATAACTTGGATCTGATACTAAAATAAACCTTAGAATGGATCTAACGTATCTTGTGCATTAATGGACCTAGTTTCCACTGAGACATCCCCATCCACTCGCCCCTCTGACTGCACCCTGATCACACACACGCTCTCTTTACGAACAATCTCAACATAAACACCAACCTGCACTTCCTACCTAACTGTTCGTTCACACGCACACACACACACACACATCAGTGTCTTACCTTTAACACCTTCCACACACTCTGCTTCCAGAGCTGCTGCATGAATGCACGAGACATCACGACTTCCTACAAATGTGGCTCGGGTTCAGGTAACAGACACGGACGTGGCTCTGAGACGAGCGGATTCAGACAGGACCGGAAAAAAGTTGGGGGACGGCCCTCGTCTTACCTGTAAACCCGACCCGCCTGACAAAGCTCTCAATTTATAGGCACAATGCCAAAGACAGACCACAGCACTATCCATCCATCCATCATGTCAGTATGGTCTAACTGTAATAAACCTATATGGAATTATTTGTCAATATTATATAAAACCTGTTGAAATATTACAGCAGTTTGTCACTTAAATAAGGTGTATATGACACTGGGGTGTAACTATACACATTTCCTCAGTTTGATACATATTGGGTTTTTGAGAGAAAGGTGCAATGTATTTTAACACTTTGTAATTAGAGTTTGAAGGCCTTTTTCAATAGATTATAATAATGTTTATGAAATACAGAGAACATATTAATACTGGGCCTCTTTAACTAACCATTCTTAAGAAGGAATTTGTAAAATCCACTTTTTCCACACAGTTTTCACCAAGATTCTGACATTCCTCAATGTTTTCTCATTTAAGATTTGCTCCCTAGGTAAGAACAGAATCTACAAACGATGAAGAACATTCTTTTCAAATTTTATTGCATGCATGTTTGTGAAAGACATCAATTTTCATCAGTTCTCCAGTTGTATAATATTATTTAGAAATGAACCATACTATCAGATTCATATGTGACCCTCCACGGCAAAACCAGTCGCTTGTCACAAATTTTCAAAAGGGAGTTATTATGTGTTTATGAAAGGGCATAAATCAAGCTTCAAAACAGTACCTATATGGAATGAATCGGACGACATATGACTGAGATATCAACATTCAAAGGAGTCGGGTTTCTCCTGTCACGCCAAGTGAGAAACGGAGAAATCTGCCTTTGAAGTTGACTATCGCCGTAGCACTTACAGACGCTTGGTGCGGTCGCGGCTATGTTTGTATTTACGGTAGCCTACGCTGCATTCACAGCCACACGGATAGCCTACCTGCGTTAGGTTAACTGAAGGATGGATTCCGGAGAAATATCTTCACGCTAGTCAACCAGTGGATTTACCGTAAATATTGAAGTAGAGCGGTCAAAACAGAAACTTTGAACATTCTGCTGGAATTGAATTCCTCACCTCAAGAAAGTCACGTTTTTAGGATGGAAAGGGTCCGTTTTTCAGCGAAATTTATTCACAACAGTACAGTATAGACCTTCCACTGTTTCAAAACACTAAAAATCAAAAATCCCAAATTTTACCCCACGCAACATAAACGGTCGTTTTTCTCGGAAACCTCCGTTGTGACAAGCGACTGGTTTTGCCGTGGAGGGTCACATATCAGAATCGATACCGGGCCGATGCTTAGATTTGCCCGATATTTTATGACACATTTATTGTACGTCGGAAGGGCACTTCTTGTGCCAGGCATGTCCAAAGTCCGAGGTGGGATTTTATACGGCCTGCGCCTTCTGTCTTAAAATGTATGGCATTATTTAAATGTATAACAAGCGAAATCTCGTCTTTACGCACTCGCTTCTGCCTGCGCGCGCTAAAGATTTTTAATTACTTTGCCTCACTTAGCGAATGTGAGCTCGGACATGGACTCTGCTTTCACGCTTGCTTGACTTGGGACCGTATTAGAAATGTTATGGCGCTATTTATGTGCAGAAACTTTGGCGAGCAAAATATCTTTACGCGCTTGTGCCTGTGCTCACATTCGACTCTGCCTTTCTCGTTTATCAGCTTCGCTATGGGCATTCATAAGCATGAAAAACATCGAATATTGGCAGCAATACTTCCCTTGTCATGCATCCCTTATTATATTATACTCGTTAAATGTCTTTCTTAACCACAAATTGAAGAAAAAAACTATCTTCATGTAGCTTTACTGCAGTTATATCCCCGGTTTAATGACGAATCTGTGCCTCAAAAAAAGTGCATGTAAATCTAAGTTTCCTCAAAGAGTCAAAGCCTCTAAGGTCTCAGAAACATCACACGTCTGATCCTCACTGTGTCTGGGAAGCGGTGACCCGCTCTGAATATTTACAGCGAGGAGCAGGGAACTGATCTCCACCTGCGTAGGCAGCAGCAGCAGCACTAGCACAAAGAAAACCGATCGGACGCCCCTGTTCGGCAACGTGCCACCTGCTAACTTGAGCTCAAATCAACCTCCTGACCGGACGCAACTGTGCTGAGCGTGTGCGTGTGAGCAGTATAAAGAGTGTTTCAGCGGGTCATGCAATTTCAGCACACACAACGCCAACAATATAAAGTCTTCTTTGGCATGGAAATAAAAGAGCTTTCGGCCCAGCCACACGACGGAAACGGGAGCAGGAATGTCTGTGCGGCTCGGAATGCAACATGCGAAAAAGCTGCCAGCATTTATTATTCATCAAAGCAGAGTTTTTAGTCATGTTTTTCTGCTGACGCTAGTACTTGCTTCTGTCCCGTGGTACATGCAGAGCTGTAAAGTGCAGGTTGAGGAAGTGGCTTCGCTCTGGAGCTCTCACCCTGATTTTTTTTCCGGCCTAGATGAACACCGAGAAAAGGAGGCGGCGACGCTCCCACCTCTAAAACCTGTGTATGCAAATAGCCCCTAGAAGTACTTGGGTTGGGTCAGAGAGGGGACACCGGGTCTATAGGCCATTGTGGTGTCTTTATACAAAAATTTCACAAGACATAATTGATCTTTTGTTTCACAATACACAGGGATTTTGATACGGTAGGACAACAAAGGAAAAATCATACGAACCTATTGATTCCCATGTTGGAATGTTTTAAACAATACAGTAATTATGTACAGTATCCTCATGTTACACTACTGCTGATGGTACACTCATTTACTGCACAAAAGTAGAATTGTATTCCATGATTGTCATAGTACAATTGAAATTGTAGAATATATTATTTAAACACTATCTGCACATATTACTGATTGTAATTTTTCGCGATTTGACTGTTGTTACAACGTTAGTTCTTGAACATTATTGTACACGTTACTGGTTGTAGTTTTCTCCATTTGACTGCTGTTACCATATTTTCATATTTTACTGAACCCCTCTCATAGTTCACTTATAAAGATAGTTAGTTTCATATTAAAGATCATTTCAGAACCAAAACTGTACTTTGAATTCTGCATGTAACTATACTGCAAATCTCTTTTCCTACTTCTAGTTTAAAGCATTTATATTTTATAGCCTATGTATGTACGTTAACTCTATGTGGCTTATTTGTTGTAGAAACTCGAGCCACGTTATCTCATCTCTCTATATACACTACACGTATAATTAAATAAGCTAATCTTACTTCTACCTTTGATCTAAAGACATGGTTTGAATCTGGCCCAATATTGTTAAAAGTATAAATATGTAATTATATCATTATACTATTCATTTCAATGGGAATGGCAGGAGAACTACCGAAAACAAAGCATAAATAAAGAGAAAAAATGTTGACGCCAAAAAATGTTATCAGGCTCCTTGGTCCATCTCGAATAATGACACGGAAAAGGTTCTACCCCATACTGCTTTCTACAGTATATAGGCAACAGCAACATGCTACAGTTCCCTTTGGTTCTCTCCATCGTCTCGCCTTCTCCTGGCAAGACATCCAATAAGAGGCATAAATTTGCCATGCGCAGGTTCACCTTACCTTGTGTTGAGTGTCGGCTTGATTGTGTAGCATCTCCACCTTAAACGCTGCCAAGTCCTCCAACAATCCTCATCTATATTAATACTAAATTCAATTTACACTCCCTGAGATCACAGCCTCCTCTGTAGATGAACGCCCGGAGTCTTGACCTGACCTTCCCTAAATTCTGACAAACTTTCCAGCCCTCATTGGCCCAGTGGCCAGCAGCGCGGGTGTCGGGTGACCGCCTGTCTGCTCGGCAATTAACGGAGGAGGTTCCGTCTCCTCTCGCGTTTCAGCATGCGGTGTGTGGGGCTGAATGGGTGATTGTTGTTCAAAGAGATACGCATGAAGAGACTAATGTGGCTAAGCATGGAACTGGGCCTTTAGCTTAAGCTTAGCCTTACATCAGTACTAACTGTAC
>JAVGVS010002791.1:0-10698 GCA_032718565.1 Distichodus sexfasciatus
GATAGATAGATAGATAGATAGATAGATAGATAGATAGATAGATAGATAGATAGATAGGATTAATGGATAGATTGAAAGGATTAATAGATTGGATAGATCAGAGAGATGGACAGATAGACAGCTAGATGATAGATCAGATAGATAGACTGATCGAATGGATTAATAGACTGGATAGATCAGACAGATGGATTAATAGATTAGATTTTGGTCACGGTTTCTACAGCTAATTGTTCAGCTTTAGCATATATATGAATACAGCAGAAAAATAAAACGACAGATTGATGGATGGATCGATGTAGAGAAGTTCCAATCTCTCCATCAGACTCCAGTCACCTCTACAGCTCGTTCTAACCGCAGTTCTGCTAGGCTTTGCCGCTAGCTTGGTGCTGGGGTAATTACTAGCATAGAGGCAGTCGTATACATCAAACGCAGCCTCCTCAATAACGATCCTCGTTCCCTCACTAATAACGACTCCCCCTACACACGTCCTCCCCCAAAATCCCTCTGGGACTCGCATCTCACATCTCGACTTGGCTCCCCGAAGAGTCGGCTGACAGGATTTTTTGGGGGAGAGGAAAAGAAAGCACCCTAAAAACGAGGCGAGCGCCTG
Source organism: Distichodus sexfasciatus (assembly GCA_032718565.1). Classification (NCBI taxonomy): domain Eukaryota; kingdom Metazoa; phylum Chordata; class Actinopteri; order Characiformes; family Distichodontidae; genus Distichodus; species Distichodus sexfasciatus. The sequence goes on from JAVGVS010002791.1 coordinate 611, forward strand.
GGGCAATGTTACCTGTTGCTGCTGCTTCCAGCCTCCTAAAACTCTGCAATTAAGAGAAAGTAACAACAGGCGAATCTGCAGCTTTATTAACGCAAACGAGGTGACGGATCCTCGGTGCAATTTATTTAAGAAGCGTAATTGAACGACAAACGCCAGCGAAGGCTTTGATCTCTTTTTTTTGTGTCTTAATTTGTTTACCCTCGTTGCCTTTGAATGTTCTTGCATGTGTGAAGTGTCTCTTCTTATCCTTGCTAACTTTCTCTTTTTCACTTTTTCTCTCCTTCCCGGCATTTCCATTGGCCGATTTGTAACACTGGAATTCGCTTGTTGAAAGCAGTCATGTGTTGGGTTTTTTGGCACAAAAAAGTGACACCTTCTCTCTTTTCCTTTTTTTGTGTCTTCGCAGGTCCAAGAGGTTGACAAACTTCCACACGAAAGCCAACTCCGTGAGTATCGAAGCTGTTATGTTTGTCAATGTATAAAATCGGCAAAAAATTTGGCAGTCGTTGCGAATAACCTGTGTATGAATCATTCATTCATTTATTCATTCATTATTCAAAACTTCTCTGTGATTTTGCTGCTTTTTCACTTGCGTCCTGTTAAAAATACAAAACCGGAAAAGACTCGATATTCATATTTTTCTTTTTGGTCTCATAAATGAATATTTTTGGTGGTTTATCAACAAATTTTCCTCTGACATGGTATAGCCAAGAAAGCATTGGTTTCTCACGGGAAATTCATGTGTGCTCATAAGAAAGTATCATGAGATTCACAAGATGTTTTTCGCTTGAGTACGAGCATGAGACGTTTCGATTGAACACAAGATATATTTGCTTGAACACAAGATTTTTTTGCTTGAACATGATTTTTTTTTCTTGAACACGAGATGTTTTCACTTGAACACAAGATATTTTTACTTGAACTCAAGATGTTTTTACATGAACACGAGATATTTTTACTTAAACATGAGATGTTTTCACTTGAACACAAGATATTTTTGCTTTAACATGAGATGTTTTCACTTGAACACAAGATGTTTTTGCTTGAACACAAGATATTTTTGCTTGAACACAAGATATTTTTACTTTAACATGAGATGTTTTCACTTGACCACAAGATATTTTTGCTTGAACATGAGATGTTTTCACTTGAACACAAGATGTTTTTGCTTGAGCACAAAATATTTTTACTTAAACATGAGATATTTTTGCATGAACACAAGACATTTAGCTTGAACATGTATTCGTTTGAACACAATATTTTTGCTTGAACACAAGATTTTTTGCTTGAACACAAGATGTTTTCACTTGAACACAAGATGTTTTTGCTTGAGCACAAGATATTTATGCTTAAACATGAGATTTTTTTGCATGAACACAAGATATTTTGCTTCAACGTGTTTTCGCTTGAACACAATATTTTTGCTTGAACATGAGATGTTTTCACTTGACCACAAGATATTTTTGCTTGAACACAAGACATTTTTGCTTGAACATGTTTTCGCTTGAAGACAATATTTTTTGCTTGAAAATAAGATATTTTTGCTTGAACACAAGATAATTTTGCTTGAACACAAGATGTTTTTGCCTGAACATGAGATGTTTTCACTTGAACACAAGATGTTTTTGCTTGAGCACAAGATATTTTTGCTTAAACATGAGACTTTTTTTCATGAACACAAGATATTTTGCTTCAACATGTTTTCGTTTGAACACAATATTTTTGCTTGAACACAAGATATTTTTGCTTGAACACAAGATGTTTTCACTTGAACACAAGATGTTTTTGCACAATCACAGAATGTTTTTGCTTGAACACAAGATATTTTTGCCTGAACACAAGACATTTTTGCTTGAGAAGTTTTAACTCAAATGGAATTAAATTTTCATAAAATGGCCAAAATTTTTCAAATTTCCAAAAAAATTTCAGATCTTAATATTTATTTCACTAATATTTGTGCAAGAGACGCTGGTGTTTGTACAGGATTAGCAAGACTTACATAAGCTTTGTCATTCTAAATCTTTGCCTAAAATATTTTCCTGTAGTTACACAGCACAAAGATGAAGTACTGCTTGTACTTTTTAGAAAAAGCTGACTTGTTATTGAGTGAAACAAGCAGTAGCGTTTTGGAGGTCGCACAAAATTGATTTGTGTCGCCGTTTTGCTGAGAATGTTTATTTGTTTGTTTCTTGATTTATTTGTTTTATTATTTATTTTGAGCCTGTCTGCCGGAATTCCAACGAACCTTGAATCGCATGTAGTGGAAAGCGAAGCACTTGGGAATTTCCTGTTTTTTTCCCCTCCTTTATGCCGCCGTCGTTGCGAGTGATCGCACGTAATTCTGAGAGGAGGAGGAGAAGGAGGAGGAGGAAGGAATGGAGGGATGAAGAAGCAAGGGAAGGGAGAAACAAGAGAGATGTTTTAGAAGGATGAAAGCAGGTAAACAGTGTGTCAAGAGCGTAACCGGTGATTTTAATTATGGATGAATATGAAATTGTCTTTAAACGATCCTCGACTCAAGTGAATGTGATCTCGGAGCTTTTTAAACTCGTCGTAAGGAGAAAGCAGTCATGAAAGAAATGAAGACACTCCAGTATGTAGGTGTTAAAGCTGCAAAATGGAAAGTCCCTCATTTGTCAAGCAGCCAATAACATGTGATCATGAGAAAGTACGGCGTGCTCTAGAGATGGTTTTACCCCGTTTACACATAGCCGGGTATCTATGGGGTTATTTTTGTGCCGTAATTCTGAGCGTGCGGTGGACCTTTTAGCCGGCAAACGAACTTGAAACAAAACTAGCGACCTGAAAGGAAAAAGAAATTGGCCAATCCGTTTTCTCCAAGGATGTGATTGGCTGAGAAAGCGGAGTCGTGTGCAAGCACGAAGGCAGTGGAGACCTTTCATGAACAACATCTCAGGTCTGCACATGCTCAACATAGCCTGTGCTCATGCGCAACTCTGCTTTCACGTGCCAGCCCAGGCAGTGTTGAGCATGTGCAGACCTGAGATTTTGCTCTGCCTTTGTGCTCACGCGCGACTCTGCTTTCACGCTGCTATAAAATGAGCTACTTTGGGCCTACATTTTTGCGCATTATGCCGTTCCATATTAGAGTCGCGAGTGCTAACGTGTATGTTTTAATTCATGTTTTTACGCAATTACTTCAGTTTTTGTGCACGGAATTACTCAGAAATAATTTCACATACAGAGAAATGAATATAATGTGTGGTAAGTTGAAAGTCTTGTGATTCTGACGGTATGTGTGCGGTTTCCGTAAGTTAAAGGGATTCTAAGTTATTAAAACACTAATTAATAAACAACGCAAAATGCCTGCATCGGTCTCAAAGAGGTTTCATAGTAATATTCTCAGAGTTGTGGTCCCGCCTGAGTCCTCTTTGTCCGAGTCCATTGCAAGACCGAGACTTGAATACTACAACACCACAACACAGGGTGTTGGTGGCCTAGTGGTAGGACGCTCGCCTTTGGACCAAGAGGTTGTGGGTTCAAATCTGACCTCTGGCATTACCAACACTGGGTCCCTGAGCGAGAACCTTAACCCTGAGTTGCTCTCAGGGGAACTGTCCCTGAAATTAGCAAATGTAAGTTGCTCTGGCAAAGAGCGTCTGCTAAATACTGTAAATGTAAACTTACAGCTAACTTTCTTAGGCAAAACAAAGAGAAAAGGGCAACGTAAGGTTGGTTTTGACTGTCGTTCCTTTCAGAAGCGCTGGAATTTACATTATTTTTCATAAGCGAAGGTCGATAAACATGCTATAGTGAGTAAAGGATAAAGTAGGGCTTATATAAGGCAGGGAAGGCGGTAAAAACATGAGGAGACTAAACATGCAATTTCCAGCTTTGAGTTGTTTGCATCAATCACGGCTCAAGCAGGGATTTTAAAAAACAACTCGGCTCTAACCACGTCATATTGCCTCAAAATACAAGTCACCATTCATGCCAGTGGGAACTGTGGAGGATAAACATTGGGGTAAACCATCCTGTGATTCACGTTAGCTAAAAAATACTTTACTTTAGCAAAAATATTTGACAAAATACATAACGATATTAAGGTCGAAACAAAGGAAACTTAACACCACCTGTTATTTTTGCATTCGCAAATGAAATGAATGGAATTTATTTTGGAACTGTTCCAATATTCCAAGTGTTTTCAAACAAAAGCGCATACGTTTGAAATTAATGCTAGTGCTAATAATGCTAATGCTAATAATGCTAATGCTAATAATAATAAGGCTGGAAAAGGACTTCTTTGCTCCCTCCCTCCCTCACACTCTCTATCCCTTCCGCACTTCCCCTTTATCCCTCCCTCGTGGCCTCCATCCCTCACTCCATCTCTCCATCACTTTCTCCATCCCTTCCTTACTCCCTCCATCCATCCATCCCTCGCTCCATCACTTCCTCCCTCACTCTATCACTCCTTCCATCCATTCCTCCCCCACTCTCTCCATCTCTCTCTCACTCTCTCTGTCCCTCCCTTACTCCCTTCATCCGTCCATTACTCCCTCGCGTCCTCTCTTGCTCCCTTCATCACTCGCCCCTTAAGCTCTCCCTCACTCTTTCTATCCCTCCATCACTCCCTCACTCCATTACTCCCTCTATTCCTCCTTCCCTCCCTCCATCCATTCCTCCCTCTCTCTCTCCATCTATCCCTTACTCCTCCCTTCATCCATCCATTACTTTCTCCATTGCTCCCTTGCTCCCTCTCTCGCTCCCTCCATCATTCCCTCCCTCACTCTCTCTAGCCGTCCCTCACTTCTTCCATCCGTCCCTCACTTCTTCCATCCTTCCCTCACTCCCTCCATTCCTCCCTCACTTCCTCCCTTCATCACTCGCCCCTTAAGCCCTCCCTTGCTCCCTCCACCCCTCTATCACTCGCTCCCTCCATTCCTCCCTCACTGCTTCTATCTTTTAGCTGCTAACTCCACCCCTCCCTTGCTCCCTTCATCTCTCTCTCACTCCCTCCATCACTCCTTCCATCCATTCCTCCCTCCATCCCTTTGTCACTCCGTCCATCCCTCCTCCAATCCCTAGATCCCTCTCTTGCTCTCTCCATTCCACCATCACTCCGTTTATCCTTCCCTCACTGTTTCCATCCTTCAGTCGCTTCCTCCATCCGTCCATTGGTCCCTCCCTCGCTCTCTCTCCATCTCTTCCTTGCTCTCTCTCCTATTTCCTCCACTGCTCCATCCAGTCCTCTGTTACTCCCTCCATTGCTCCTTTGCTCCCGCCAACCCTTCCTTGCTCTCTCTCCTACTCCCTCCATCCCTCCCTCCATCCCTGTAGGTTTAATCAATATTTTTTTTGCGTTGTTAGCTATCTAAACCTGCTTGGCGCTGCAGTCTGGTTTTGTGTTGTGACTGGATTATTTTTGGCTGGGATTTGGCGAGGTCAGAGGAGGGTTAAGTAAGGAGAGCGAAGTGTTAAATGAGGGATTCTTGTTGGAGTTCTCCATTAAAGCGTCCGGATCGTTTGGCACAGATGTTGTAATTCTCCTCTGCTCTGCTTTTGCCCTTCGCTCGTTTCTCGTCGTTGGTTTTCCAGATGTCTTCTTACATCACAGCAGAGTTTATCTTTGGAATGAGGCCAGAACTATGAATCACATGAAAAACAGCCTCTGGCCATGCCAAGAAATGAGGGCTTTTTCCTTTTTTCTCTCTTTTTTCTCTCTCGTTCCTCTTCTGTGCATCGATTAAACCTGGTCTGAAACGTAAAAAAGCAAAGGAAACGAGAATCTTTACTAACAGTATCATTCAGTTCCAGATTAGAAAGAGCCAGTTTCCGGAAAATACGTTGTTTACCTGCTACCAGTTTTGGAGGAACCAGTTTTTTTCGTGAAATCCAACTTCTACAATCGTTAAGCTCGTTATCCGAGCTGTCGCCGGGTCGCTGACATGTAACGAGCACCGTCTAATCCCACTCCCAACCTTTCACCTGGGATCTGGGGGAGAATTCCAAGCTTCTCAGCCAGAATTGTAATCAGCTCGTTGTTTTTGGTCCGGACTCTGGAAAATCCCCTGCTCTACTGCTCCTCTATCCCTTCCTCACTCTCACCATCCCTTTCTCGCTCCCTGCATCCCTCCCTCACCCCCTCCATCCCTTTCTCATTCCCTCCATTCCTACCTCGCTGCCTCCATTGCTCGCTCCATTCCTACCTCACTCCCTCCCTTGTTCCCTCACTCCAGTTTATTGTTCCCTTGATCTCTCCCTCATTCCCTATATACCTCCCCTGCTTCTTCCATTGCTCCGTCACTCCCTCCCTTGCTCACTCCCTCGCATTCTCTGTTCCTAGCTACCTCCATAGCTCCCTCCATCTCTTGCTTGCTCCTTCCATTTCTTTCTTGCTCCCTCCCTTGCTCCTTCGCCTCCTTCATTGCTCCCTCACTCCCTTACTACCTCACTTCCTCCATGAATCCCTTGCTCTCTCTATCCCTCACTGGCACCCTCCATTGCTCCTTCAATTCCTCTCCTGCTTCCTGTATTGCTCCCTCACTTCCTTCATTGCCCCTTTGCTCCCTCCATCCCACCTTTACTTCCTCCCTTCCTCCCTCCCTCACTCCCTCCATCCCTTTCTCTGCCCCTCACTCGCTCACTCCATGCCTCTCCATTCCACCGTCACTCCCTCCATGCTTCCCTCACTCTGCCCGTCCCTCCCCCGATGTGTCCATCTTTTGCTCACTACCTCCATTGGTCCCTCGCTCCCTCCATCCCTCCCTCCCTCTCTCCATCTATCCCTCCATCTATCCCTCCATCCTTGCTAGAAAATCACTGAGCAATATTTATGACTCTGACCTTTCTGGCCACAAGCTCGAAAAGCTAAACACCTCAAATCCAATCGATCCGAGTGTAGAGCAATTAGAAAGGACTGAACGAATATGAGATCCTTCTGCTAGGGCTGGACGATACGACTGCAAATCAATATCACGATTTAACCTCGATTATCATTAATAAATGATTATTTTGTTTTGCTGTTTGGATTTCTGGATTTTCTTCAATATTCGTTGCCAAAAGGGAAAAGGCCTGTGATGCTTTCTGTGTCTCATTCGTCTTCACTTTATTTTCATCCTCTCCCTCGCTCTCTCTCTCTCGTGCGCTCTCTCGCTCTTTCTCGCACTCTCCGATTCCTCCTCGCTCGCTCAATTCCCCATGAAGAAGAAAACAAATGGGATTGAACAGCTTTGCATAGAGAGAGAGAGCGAGCGAGAGAAATCACTGCATCTACTACAGCAACACAATGATGTGAGTCAGTGGAGCACAGCCGATTTGACACCCAAACAATCAGCATTAAAGCCCCCGAGTGCATGGCAATGGCAAATCGGCATCCGCTCCTCTCATCTCCTCGGCGGTCTGTGTATCATTCGTTCATTCATGTTCCACATTAAAACCAAAACCAAAACCCAAAAAACAAGCTTTTTTATTATTCACAAAAGAGTCGTTTTTGGAGTTCTCGTTTTGCACTTTCACATTCAATTTTGGTTTTGGCACAAGTGGTGGAAGTAAATATTTAAATATATGGACCTCGGAATGAAATATGAGTGCTTAGGAGGGAAGGAGGGAAGGAGGGATCTAGGGAGGGAAGGCAGGAGCAATGGAGGGAGAGTGCGAAGAAGGGATGGAGGGAGGGATGGATTGAGCGAGGAAGGGATGGACAGAGTGAGGGAGGGATGAAGGCAGTGAAGAAGGGATGGCGGGAGCCAAGGAGAGATGGAGGGAGGGATGGATTGAGTGAGGAAGGGTTGGAGGGAGCAATGGATGTTTGGCTTAGTTTTGGAAGCGTTTTAGCAGGAAAGCAGCTCAGTAATATTTTAATGCCGACTTCGCAGCGCAACTAATTAGACAGAGTAAAGCTGTAATTGCAGTTAATGCACTATTAGCCGAGCCGCCTCGGGCTGCGCTTCATTTCTCTAGCTACGTTCTCTTCTGAGTCACACACAGCATTCTTATCTTTTGCTTTCCGTCGCACAAGATTTGAAATACCGCTTCGTGCGCTCACATACACACACTCATACACACACACACACTCTTTTCAAAATATCCAGCCTTTTCTTCTCACGCGTTGTCCTCGCTCAGCGCCGGGCGACTTCGTGAATGAGGCTGGGGTTCGAGTTGAGTCGAGTCGAGTTAAGGTTCACCGCACCTGGTTTACCGCCATCGCCCACGGGGAAGGGTGAATCGGCCGCGAGGTTAAGAGGTGGACGTCCTTCCCGTCTGAACCAGCACCTCGGGCAAAAGAAGCTGTCAGCGTGACTTTGTGCCTCATGAATGCTCACCAACACACAGGCACACGTGTTTTAGAGCACTTGTGGGGACTCAAAATCTGCGTTCCAAGCAACAGCACTACAGAGGCTTAAATCACAAGTTTTGTTAATTCGATATTATAACGATTCGACGACATCGATATCACAAAGGCTGCTACGATACGATTTTAAACTCAAATATCTTAAATGACCGAATATCATTTGCCATTTTTATTTCTTTAACATTTAAATGAAAAGCATCTTATTTTATTTAAAACAAGGGATGCACAATAATATTGGAATCGTTGGAATTGCAATTGGCCAATAATTGCTTTTGGACTGGTGCTTAGATTTGCCCGATATTTTATAACGCATTTATTGTGTGTGGGAAAGGTAGCGCTTGTGGCAAACATGTCCAAAGTCCGAGGTTGGATTTTCTATGGCCCGCGCCTTCTGTCTTAAAATGCATGTAATGTTATTTAGTGCCAAAATTTTGAGCACGCAGTGAAACGTTCGTGATCAAAATCTCATCTTGTCCCGCCCAATGAAAAATGTTTAACTAACCAGTTTACACGTTTGCCTCACTTAGCGGGCTGTGTCCCGATTTGCACACTTAATAGTATACTAGGCGAGGCACTCATATCATACTTTTCTATGCGGTAGTATGCATCTCATGAAATAGCCGGGGTTGTAGCTTAAAGGCTCTCTACGCACTAGGCAGTGCACATGGAGTGTCACACGCACTCTATTTGACTTGGTACACCACGTGGGGCGGGAAGTTCCTTTTTCTTAAAATGTTGTGCACTACGCTTGAAATGCCCCTCCTTCGCTCCACTATTCTCACAATAACCCTAAAATCTAAGAGGATCGGGATATTTGGTTCCCTCAAATGCAGCTAAGCATAGAGGTAAACACACACACACACACCACACACACATCACACCACACAGAGGTACACGGTCAGTCATCTTGTTCTTGGGAATTCGATCTGGCGTGTGCGGAATCATTTCCAATCCACAATTTCTCCTGATTGACGGCTCAGGCCTCGTCTACCCCGTCGCCGCGGGAACCAATTAGCCAAGAAACGAGAGAAAGGACGGAAAAGGCAACAGAAGATTAAAAAAAAAAAAGAAAATTTTAAAAGGGTTGGGGGGTGGGGGGGGTGGTTGAAACAGAGGCGACGGCCAGTTAAATGTCAGATTCCGGGCTCCTCAACGCCGCCCCAGAGACTCGGCCGTAATTGCTTGGCTCACAGTAAAGCACGGGAGAGAAAAAGAGAGCCAGGGTGAGAGAGATGCCGGAAAGAATGCATATGTGTTTGTCCTGCTGATGCTCCAGCAGTTTTGGCCGTCTATTGATTGGGTTTAAAACGGATGGAGAACGCTTGTGATTGACTTTGGCCAGTCCGAGATAAACGATTACATGCAGTTGGATTGCTTGCAGTGTGGCACAGCATCATCATCATCATCCTGACTTGTAAAATGTCTCCTGATTTTGCGGTGATGAGGTGGACTCTGACGTTCGCAGTGTTTGCCTAGGGCTGTTTTCAAATCCACGTCTCAGTTTGGAACTTGGCTTCTTCAGCTGTAGTTTGGTTTGATGGACAATCCATTTTTTTGGATCTGCATCATTGTTTCAACTCTCAGATCTGCATCAACAACTTTCCAACTTTCAGATCTGCATTTTTGTTCCAACCCTCGGATCTGCATCAGCGACATTCCAACTTTTGGATTTGCATCATTGTTCTAATGTTCAGACCGTTGTCAATGATGTTCTAACTTTTGGAGCTATGTCAGCAACATTCCAACTTCTGGATCTGCATCATCGTTCCTACTTTTG
>JAVGVS010002792.1:0-10698 GCA_032718565.1 Distichodus sexfasciatus
TGTTACCCCAAAAGAAAAGTTGCTAACTACACTAGCAACATTATGTTGCCCCAAAAGCATAGCTGCTAAGTACGCTAGCAAAACTAATGTTACCCAAAAAGCATAGATGCCAAGTACGCTATCAACACTAACGTTACCCCAAAAGAATAGTTGCTAACTATGCTAGCAACACTAACGTTACCCCAAAAGCATAGTTGCTAACTACGCTAACATCACTATGTTACCCCAAAAGTTGCTAACTGCACCAGCAACATTATGTTACCCCAAAAGCACAGCTGCTAAGTACGCTAACAACATTACGTTACCCCAAAAGAATAGTTGCTAACTACGCTATCAACACTAACGTTACCCCAAAAGAATAGTTACTAAGTATGCTAGCAACACTATGTTACCCCAGAAGAATAGTTGCTAACTATGCTAGCAACACTGTTACCCCAAAAGAATAGGTGCTAACTATGCTAGCAACATTATGTTACCCCAAATGCATAGGTGCTAAGTACGCTAGCAACCATACGTTACCCCAAAAGAATAGTTGCTAACTACGTTAGCAGCACTGCGTTACCCCAAAAACATGCTAACTACGACTCACCAGCGGCTCGGCCATGATGATGCGGATCTTGCCCTCTGAGAGCGTGGCGAAGTTGGCGAAGAGGCTCTTGAGGACATACTCGCCCGGCCGGCTCTCGGGGTCCACGTTGATGGGCGTCATGGCGGGGGGGCCCTTATCGCCCTGAAAGCAGCTGACCGGGGCCACGGGAGGCTTGCTGTATCCGGGAGAGGCTGCCAAAACACACACACACGCACACACAGACACACACAAATGGGTTTGGTCTTCCAGTAATGGAATGTGGAAGTGCGTTGAATGGGAGAGAGGGTGGGAATTGAACATGCAAGAAACAAAGCACGCTAACATTGTTCCTCTTTTGAGGTTTCTGATATGACATGTTGGCTCAAAATATATCACTCGGTCTGTTACGGCACTCACAAAAAAAGGTTCTCTCCTCATTTCTCACACCCCAAGTCTCTTTTTTTACACTCTTATCTCAGTCCAGACAAGCGGAAGCGAAACACTCAGCGCTCGGCCACTGAAACATGACATCATTGTGAACCTGTAAGGCAAAAAGAGCCTCATTCCCACACAGCTGCTACTGAAAACACTCAAACCAAAAGAGCGTTGGTTTGAGCGAAAGGAAAACCACAAAAACCAGTTGTAGGTGCGAGTGTGAGTGTGTGTGAATAGCTGAAAGTTGGGGCTTTTAATGCAGTTCTGACACGTACATGCACTAACACAGTTGGTAGAGGAGGAGGAGGAGGACGATTAGGAAAAGGCTGGTGATGAACTTTTGACATCAAGTGCTTACAAGAGAAGCGGGTTTATCAACCTTTGGCCGAAGTATCAAGTGATCTAGCTGTCTCACTTCTCTCTCTCTCTCACACACACACACACACACACACACAATGTAACTAGAGACACACACACTGAGTTCATGTCCAGGGAAAGCACATGTGGGCAGTTGGCAGCTGATGGGTAGTGCAGGGGGAACAGTAACTTGCTCATGAGTACCTCAGTGGTACCTTTACCAGCCTGGAATTTGAGGCCAACTCTCCAACCGTGACACTACCAACTGCCCATACCAAATCAAAAAGCAGTTGTAGTGCAAGTCGTCACTCTTTCTGATCTGTCTCTTTCTCTCTCTCAGTTACTTCTTTCGTTCTGTATCTCCCTTTCTGTCTCTACATCTTGGCCTCTGTATCTCTCTCTCTTCAGCTGTCTGTTTCTTTACTATCTGTCCATCTGTGTATTTCTAACTGGATCACTGTCTCTCTTTATCTCGCTCACTGTTTCCTTTTCTGCCAATTACTCTATAGGTCACGCTTTCTCTGACCATTCTCTCTCTCTCTCTCTCTCTCTCTCTCTCTCAATGTCTTATACTTAATTTATCTTTACTTCTCTCTGAATGTCTCAGGGAGAGTTTACTCACTACTCTCTCTCTCTCTCCCTTTACTTCTCTCTTGTTTTCTCTCTCATGCACAACTTGCTGACCATTCTCTCTCTTTCTTGCTCTGTCACTCTTGCTCTCTATTTCTCTTTTTCTCCCTCTCTCTCATGCACAACCTTCTGACCATTCTCTCCCTTTATCTCTCTTTCTTTGTCTCTTTCGCATGCACAACTTACTGACCATTCTCTCTCTCTCTCTCTCTCTCTCTCTCTCCCTCTCTACATACCAAGTCCCTTGATGAAGCTGACCACTCCGGTTTTGCCCCAGCACGTGTCAGCGTTGCTGCTGGTGTCCATGCTCTTCATCTTGCTCTCGTCCTCTTCATTCGCTCCTGCTGCGCTCCTCCATCCAAACACACTCCAACTCCATCATCACACATGCGCGCACACACACACACACTCCTCCACCTGGGGTCTTTTAAGTCCGTTAAAGACTTCTCTTTCTCTCTGTCGCGGTGAGACCGGGTGTGTGTGCAGGCTGGTGAGAGTGAAGGTCAGGCTGGAATTTTTAGCTGGGGGGCTCGACTGAGGGGTGTGTGTTTTTTGGGGGGAGGTGGGGCGAGTGTGCCGGACTGACATGCTACAGTGGCATAGCTGTGAGGCTATATTTATCCCCCGAGTACACACCATACTGACAAAATCAACCCACCCAAGCTCAGCTGCAGTGTAAACACCTCCCTATAACACACACACACACACACACACTTATTCAGGCACTTAAGGTGCAGCAAGTTTCATGCTTGGAGATGCCAATAAGAACTGAAAGTTGACTGCTCTGGAAAAAAATTACAAGAGTCTGATAAATTCACATATAAAACCCTGGGAAAAACATCTGAAAAGGCCTGATACTTTGGATAAATCCAAACATGAAACTGTAAAAAAAAACGGGAAAAAAATCTGGAAAATATTTGAAAAAAGTAAAAATAAAATCCAAACATGAAACATAAAAACATTTTAAAGGCAAAATGTAAAGAAAAATCAAATATCCAAATAAAAATCTCAGAAAAAACTACTAGATATCACTATTAAATGCAAATAAAAAGTCAAATATTTCCAGTAAATCCAAATAAACAGCTCTGGAAAAAAAAATTAAAAAGTGAAGGTGGTAAAAAAAATCAGCAAAAGTCAGATATTTTTTGACAAATCCAAATATAAAGTTAAGGAAAGAATCGGATATAATTAATTAAGATATTTCAAATAAATCAAAATATAAAGCTCTGGGGAAAAAAAAAAGAGCAACTAAATGGTCCAGTATCTCTAGTTTTATTGACCCTCTACCTTATTTACACCCTCTACAGCTGGACCGATTAATTGCTGTGTCGATATTATCGTCCATTATGAGTGAACTGGCATTTCTAACGGAACCGAAAATGTCTTAAACAATTTTTAAGTGTATAAATAATGACTTTATAAGTCATGACTATAGATGACAGGGGTGCACGAGTCAGAAAATATCATGATTCGATTCGATTCGGATTCTTGGGCTCACGATTTGATTCAAAATCGATTCACGATTCGTAAACGATTCACAGTTCAATACCTGTATGAATTTTTCGAGTTACTTCTTCCATTTGACTATGGCAGATCAACAAAAAAATCACAATGAATCAAATGTAGTTTACTAAATGTAATACACACCCGGTGTTTCCCTGGATTACAGCTTTACACAGACACAAATATTCTTACGCTACAATTTACACTGATCCTTAGAATTAAATAAAATTTTTATACAACTTGCACGATTCAATTCGATTTTTTTCTGCACCCCTAATAGGTGAGTTTGTCAAGTGAGACGTGGCAGAAGTTTCCCGACCCCAGTATGTGTGTGTGTGTGTGTGTGTATTTGTATGTGTGACTTAACCAGCCTGGGCTCCTACATGTGACTCTGCAAACAACAGGCCAGCTCAGACAGACAGGATTACATCAGAGCAGCTCGGCTCCCAGAAGGGAGCAGTAACAACGCCCTCTTTTACACACACACACACAGTCTTGTATTACTATCTTTGTGAGGTCCTTCCATAGACTCCCATAATGACTAAAGTACATAATTTTACACCTACACCTAATCCTAACCTAACCTTAACCTCAGTAACCAAAAGCACATCTTTTACCTCCTTTAGTTTCTCAAATAAAACAGCACATTTTCTATAAGTCATTTCTCCTCCTTAGGGACCTCTCAAATGTCCCCACAAAGCCCCAAAAAACAGATAAAAGTGATTTTAGGGGACAAAAAGGTCCCCACAATGCGATAAATACATGTCCGCACACACACACACACACACACACAGTCAGGTTTTTATTATATTTGAAGAGCAATCAGGTCCAGGAATTTAGAAGATCTGTAATAATAATAATAATAATAATAATAATAATAATAATAATAATGATGATAATAAATATAATACAAGCGGTAACTTTCACCGATTGATGAGGGTTCAATGAAACAACAACAATAACGTCATTATGGATCGCTAGTTTATGGTCATGTTTTTAGGAAGAGCGACTCAATTCCAATCCCGGAAGATCTGGCGAATGTGACTTCACTGCGTGTTGTGTAACTATGTTAGTTGCTAATATAGTTGGTAATGTACACTATATTACTTGCTGACGTACACTGTTTTTTAGTTTGCTGGCACACTATATTTAGTTGCTAATATATACTAAGTTGCTAATATACACCAAATAACTCATTTCGAGGGAGAAACCCCCATCCCCGCAATCCCAAGCCCCAACACCCGGAACTTCCGGGGCTTAGAGATGTCTGATGCAACTATTTTAGTTGCTAATATAGTTGTGTTAATGTACATTATATTGCCCTTTAACGTGCACTATGTTAGTTGCTAATACTTTACTATGTTGGTGCTAATAGCACACTATATTTAGTTGCTAATGTACACTATGTTAGTTGCTAATGTACACTGTGTTAAATTGCTAATGTACACTATATTTAGTTGCTAACGTACACTATGTTAGTTGCTAATGTACACTGTGTTGGTTGCTAATGTACACTATGTTAGTTGCTAATGTACACTGTATTTAGTTGCTAATGTACACTATGTTAGTTGCTACTTGTTACTATAGTAGTTGTTAATGTACACTATGTTAGTTGCTAATGTACACTATGTTAGTTGCTAACGTACACTATATTAGTTGTTAATGTACGCTATATTAGTTGCTAATGTACACTATATTAGTTGCTAATGTACACTATATTTAATTTGCTAGCGTACACTATATTAGTTAACTAACGTACACTATGTTAATTGCTACAATATACACTGTATTAGTTGCTAATGTACACTATGTTAGTTGCTAATACTGTATTTGAATTGCTAATATACCTATGTTAGTTGCTAACGTGCACTATGTTAGTTGCTAACGATACACTGTGTTGGTTACTAACGTACGTACACTGTGTTAGTTGCTAATGTACACTATGTTAGTTGCTAACGTACACTATGTTAGTTGTTAATGTACACTGTGTTAGTTGCTAATGTACACTATGTTAGTTGCTAACGTACATTATGTTAGTTGCTAATGTACACTATTTTAGTTGCTAATGTACACTGTGTTAGTTGCTAACGTACACTATGCTTTTGAGAAACCCCTTTTTGGGCAGCCGAGAGCGAGCTTGTGGGAGTGTGGGTCTGTTTCCGAGTGGCGTTCTCCTACAAACTGCAGACAGACTGAGCTAACCAGCGCCAACCCGTGTTTAAAAGCATTAAAGAGTGTAAGCGCGAACTATGAATCCTGAATCTGCATCCTCTGTTTCAAGGGTTACGATCTCGTACGTGACATATACTAATTAATAAAAGCTGACCTAGACTTAAAGATGATGAAGATGATGATGATGATGATAATGATAATTTTTATAATTACTATTACTGTAGTATGTACTTTAGTAGTAAAGCTAGAAAGGCTCTACAGTGCTATACAGTATTACTGGTGTGGGGGTGTGTGTGTGTGTGTGTGTGTATTTGAGAAGGACAACCATCATCTCCGTTAGTGTTGGACTGATGTTCTTTAAAGAACAGAACAGGTCAGAGCATTCACACACACACACACACACATAATGAGCACCTTTTCCCTGAGCGTCAGCGAGCATCCATTAGGAGCCGAGTAACACAGTAAGGTGTGAGTGAAGAGCTGAGATGCTGCTGAAAACAGGAGGATTAAGGGCTCCGAGGTCTGGCTCTAATAAACACGGGCATTGTGCTGAATTTGGGAGTGAGGACAGTAAAGTGAGAGCGGAATTTTGGATTTGGGTGACCACCACTTTCCAGCCATTTGTCTTGAAAAGAGCGACAGACCGAGATTATGGCTCAATCTGAAATGGAGGGATTATTTCTACCCAGGCATCAGGCTGAAAATACACGGAAGCACGGAAGTGAGAGGCCAGACATCCTAGTTTTCGTTTGGTTCATATCAATATCACGATTTGTTTTTCACTGACAAGGTTTCCACTGTAAATGTGGACAACTATTAACGCTGGAATATTTTTTCTTATAAACTTGGGGACGGTGCCTTGCTTATCAGTACCTCAGTGGTAACTTTTGTCCAGCTCCGGATTTGAACCGACGACCTTCAGTTGGCTACTCTACCAACTCTGTGTCAGGAATCTGGTGAGGATTTGACGAGAATAGACAGACGCTTACAAACCTACAGCGGCCGTAGGAACGTTCATGAATCGGACAGTGATCTGGTTAGGATATGAACCGAACGCCAACTTTCACAATTCGTCAGTGATCTGGTTAGGAGGTAGCGAATTGCTACTCGTTAGCCGTT
Source organism: Distichodus sexfasciatus (assembly GCA_032718565.1). Lineage (NCBI taxonomy): Eukaryota > Metazoa > Chordata > Actinopteri > Characiformes > Distichodontidae > Distichodus > Distichodus sexfasciatus. Next base: position 6,785 of record JAVGVS010002792.1, read on the forward strand.
AGCTCTTGTAGCGTGGTGGTTAGCCCAAACCTGGCTGAGAACGCGAGTAGGTAGGATGGCCACGCGAGTTGATCTAAGAACTCTCAACTACCACAAACAGTCCTAGTTCTAGCGACACACACTCTAACAAACAGATGAACCAAAATACTGGAGCACTCACAGTAAGCCGAAATAAATTGGAAAGGGCCAGGTCGACTCGCCGCAAGGAAATGACTCCTTAAATACCCTTTGAACCGCGACCGGCCGCGTCCCAGTCCAGCTACCGGCCGCGGAGCTGGACTACAAGACATGTCTTAATTAGGGATGCAGCGATCCAACTTTTTCAGTGGCGATACCGATGCCGACACTTGGCATACTTGAGCGCAGAAGTGCCAGATGACGCGTCGCTAAACTTAGCGACAACAAGCGTCGAGAAAGCGCTCTGGAACCGAGGTTTTGACCGCTCTCAGCGAGAAAAAAAATACGTTTGGTGGACACAGGCTCTAAAGCTACAGCCGCTACTACAGCGCCTGCACCAATAATCACCCCTGCAGCCAGCATCCACATCCATTTCCATGTCGAATCTACGGCGTCGACAAAAGTTCCACTGCAGCTTTATGCGATTAGTGATGTATCTGTTTGGGATAATTCTATAAAAACTGTAATAAATTTATATTGTAGTTGTAACAGCAACTTGTGCGATGTTTGAAATTGTATTTTTTATGTTGATTCAAACCAGGTTATTACAGATCAAAGTACCAAAATGAAGTACCGCTGAACACCAGGTACCGATATCAGTTCAGATGTGAAAGGTACCCAACCCTAATGCATACGCAAACAAAGAAAAAGCTACAAATTACAGACCGGCTCTATGCCGCCGATAGACGATCCAGCCGTTTGAGTCGTTATCGGACCGGTATCTGATCCACGTATCGGATCGATGCCATCTCTAGTCTTAATCAATAGGGAAATGTGGACGCGTGCTATTGTCGTACTGTCACTTTAAGAAAAATCTAGCTGAAAAAATATATTAATAACTAACTTCACAATATTGTCACAAACCTTTCATAATATGACATAACGAGTCCAAACTAAACTGTTTAACAGGATTATAGAGTTGACGAACTAATCAATCATACAATCAATAAACGAAATTTATTCCTGCGTTTACCACGCGGCACCGACAGCGTTTGGACGAGGCAGTTATGAAGCCAAAGCCCGTCACTAATCCTATTACCGGCTCCCCGAACGGAACGGAAGCAAGAGAACGAGCCGGAACCAGGCGGAGAGGAGGGTCGGGAGATCGGGGTGGACGGTAACCGCGGCGACGGGGACAGACACGAGGAGGAGGAGGAGGAGGATGAGTGAGGAACTCACCGCCGCTCCAGGACTTGAGCAGAGACTTTATGCTGATCTCAAAGAAGCCCGAGTCCTGCTGGCTGGCCATGCCGACTGCAGCGGGCGCGACGCTGGGTGATGATGATGATGATGTTGTTGTTTATTGTTGTTGTTTGCTGTGGTCTGCCCTGTGCCCGCTGCAGACCGAGAAGGACGAGAGCGAACGCTGCTGCTGCTACTGTTCTAGCTCTGCCCTCCTCCTCCTCCTCTCACTCGCTCTCTCTCCGTTTATCTCTTACACACCAACTCCCTCCCTCTAACCCTCCCTCTCCTCCTCTCTATCCCTCTCTTTATATCCTTCCCTCTGTCCATCTCTCTCTCTCTTTCTATTCTTCTCTCTCTCCCTATCTCTCTATCGGTGTCTCTCTCTCCTCCCTCTCTCTCTCCCCATCCTTTTCTCTATCACTCCATTCCTCTCTCTCTTCCTCAGTCCCTCTTTTTCTTTATCCTGTCCTCTTGTATGTCTCTTTTTATCTCTTACACAGGCCTCCTTCTCTCCCTCTATCCTTCTCTCTCCTCTCTGTAACTCTATCCTTCTCTTCCTCTCTCTCTCCCTCTCTCTATCCTTCTCTCTCCCTCCCTCCCTCCCTCCCTCTATCACTCTCTCTATTCTTCTCTCTCTCCCTCTGTCCTTCTCTCTCCTCTCTGTAACTTTATCCTTCTCTTCCCCTCTCTCTCCCTCTATCCCTCTCTCCATCCTTCTCTCCCTCTCTCATTCTCTTTCTATCTTCTACTTTCTTTCTCTCTCTCTCCATCTATTCTTCTCTCCCTCACTCTCTCCCTCTATCTTTCACTCCCTCTATCCTTCTTTTCTCTCCTCTCTCTCCCCCCTCTCTTTCTCTCTCCCTCTATGCCTCTCTTCCAGATCTATCCTTCTCTCTCTCTCTCTCTCTCTCTCTCTCTCTCTCTCTCTCTTTCTCTCTTCTACTTCTTTCTCCCTCCTCTCTCCCTCTTTCTCTAGTACTTTTTTCCTCTTATGATTCCTCTCCTGTTCTGTCTCTCTTTCTCTTCCCTCATTCTTTCCCTCGTGCAGCAGGGAGAGTGGGGAGGAGGAATCCTCTAATCCCAGTGTGGTTAATTATAATCCCTGTTCACTTGCATCTCGAGCCAACAGCGTGACGATGAGCGCCAGCGCCGCCGAGGCTGCTGGGACTGAGATCGAGGGGGCCGACACATGTTTTCCTAGGACACCTGACTCTGATACACGTAATCTTGACCATGTCGAAAACTGATATTTATTATTGGGGTAATTATTATTAAAACTGTTGACAAATTTCCATCAAACTGAAATATATCATTTTAAAGCAATTTATGTATTAAGATTAATACCACTTCAATTTTATTAGATTAATTATAGTTTAATAAACGGATTAATATTTTATTATCTTAATAAATATGGATCCTCAAACAATGTCTTCACAAATCGAAATAAATGATAACTTTTAATATTGTGCTTTTTTGATGTACATAAAATGCATCATTTTCTTTAACTTATATTATTAACCTTCATTCAACATATTCATTTACAGTTTTTTTTTTTTTTAACTCATCTATATATAATAAGATAATCAATAATAATCAATTTATTTATTTTAGATGTGGTCAATATTGAGCATATTTTATTAAATATCAACAAATGATTCATCATAATCAAATTCATCGTAATCAAAACTAAACATTTTAAATGTTTAAATGTGGTATCGCCCTGACCTAACCTGACCGACTGCACGAGATCATCTCTTTCCCACTGAAATATTTGACAATAATGTTTTGTGATATGAGAGGAAATACCGGGCAGTCCGTTTTTAACAATCCTAAACATTCACCTCCTGCCAGGTTGCCAGAGATACATGGCACTTCTGCGACCAATAGCAATATCCGAAAACACGACCTTTGCGAAAAGAACGTTTCTCCCTCATTCAGCAGCTTTGGGCAGAATTTACAACTCAAATGTCAATCCAGGTGCGGGACTCGATGCAGTCTTTTGGTGCTGACACGCTTTTAAAGACACGTTGCACGATTCAAACTCACAAAAATACTCGCCCTCCTACACAAACCCGAGAGGATTGGCAGATCGATAACGCCATTTCAGCCTCGTCAGGGAAGAGTTTCTCCAAAGGTGATTGGAGAAACCATAGAAGCCATTAGTTATTATATAGCATTTTGGGCATTGGCCCCATCATCGGAAGGTCGCCGGTTTGAGTACCAGTAAAGGTACCACTGAGGTACTCATGAACAAGGTACCGTCCCTAAGCACTGCTCCCCAGGGTCTGCCCGTCTGCTGCCCACTGCTCCAGAGGTGTTCCACAGGGTTCTGTTTTACGCCCCCTTTTATTTACTATTTACCTGGTGTTCCACTGGGTTCTGTTTCAGGCGCCCTTTTTATTTACTATTTACCTGGTGTTCCACTGGGTTCTGTTTTAGGCTCCCTTTTCATTTACTTTTTACCAGGTGTTCCCACAGTGTTCTGTTTTAGGCCCCCTTTTTATTTACTATTTACCTGGTGTTCCACTGGGTTCTGTTTTAGGTCCCCCTTT
>JAVGVS010002793.1:0-10696 GCA_032718565.1 Distichodus sexfasciatus
TCTACTGACTTTTCTTCTTTTTTTCAGACTTTCAGACTGCAGTATAACAGGGCAAGGTTACGCTGCTCTAGCTTCAGCTCTGACATCAAACCCCTCATCACAACTGGTCGAACTGGACCTCAGAGGAAACGACCCTGGAGATAAAGGAGTGAAGGAGCTCATTGATATACAAAAGGATCCAAAATACACACTGGACACACTTAAGTGAGAGGAATCAGTACTTTGTTCCTACAATATATGAATCTTCATAATGTATTTGCACCTGACAATAATAACATTAAGAAAGATGTTCTCAAAGAAAAATGTCCCCCTCTGTAGGCTGTTGAAGTCTCCTGCTGCAGAGGAAGCCTGGTGTGATCTGGTTTCATCCCTGGGTACAAGCCCCTTACTGGTGAAAGAGCTGAAACTGAGCAGGAACACATCAGGGATCTCAGGGGAGTCCAGAGTGGAGAAGCTCTGTGCCGTACTGCAGGACTCTCACTGCAAACTGGAGACACTTTGGTCAGTGTTTGGATTTGTTTAAGTATCTTTCTTCAGTTCAGATTGATTCTCTCAGTTTAATCTGTCTCAGACTAGAGGCCAGTTTATATTTTTGTACCAAACTTAAAATCATAAGTGTTACTCTGAGAAAAAGAACAGGCATCTAAAAATGTAACTGTGTCACAGAGGTTTTCGTTTCCTGTTCAAACACTATCAACTAACACTTGAATGTGTTCATACAGACAGTGTATACACAGACCTATGAAGGCTCACAAAAGGTACAGCGCAGATGTAAAAATTAGCCTTAATTCCGCAACAACTTTCATTTTGTATCACCATTTGCAGTGTAACAGGTTCCAGACATTTATTATTGAACATGAAAGCTTCTGACACTTTAAAAGATGAGATCTTGATGACACGGTGCAAGTGGAATTCTTACAATTGTCCTATTAGTTTAAAATCCCATAATGTTAACTTTTAACTATTGTCACGAACGGTGCGTGTGTATTGCCGCGAATACAGGACACAGATGCGGGCGAACAATTGCTGGTGAGATTTATTGAACAAACAAAACACAGCTCCTCCTAATCCCAGTGAAAAATGATATTACTGCTCCAATGCAGTAAGAGGCAGTGCAGGTTAGCCGGGCGGCTAACTGGCTAGCGAAAAACAGCAGGGGGAACTCACTCGTTCTCAGACTCAACAGCAGTCTCCAAGTCCAAAGTCCGAAGCGGCAGAGTGGCAGATGGCTGGGAAAACAGAGGAGCATAAACACACGCACCCACAACGACGACACACGACAAGCAACCGGATCGGTCTGGTTTTATAGCATGGCTAGGCTAGTTAGCACCAATAGGGAAGTGACACACAAACAGGAAGGGGAAACCATCACCTGATGACATGGACAACCCGGAAGTGACTGGCGGGAAACTCTTAAAGGGACAGACACCCATTGCCGAGACAATCACACACGACACATCAAACCTCAGGTTTAATACTCTGGCGAGTCCGAGCGTCGGTGGAGGAGGCGCAGGCGTGACAACTATGTTATGGAGTTATGTTGATTTCACACTTAGAGCCGCTGTGGCTGAAGTCTGAAGATCCCCATATCCAAATAGTGCAAACACATCCAGATAGTGACAACACAGTCCTATTAAAACAACTCACAATCAACACAAATGTGTCATGTTTATTTGCTTTTAGGATTAATAATGATGATCTGACAGAGAAAAGTTGTTCAGCGTTAGCTGCAGCTTTCAGTTCCAAATCATCTTGTCTGAAAGAGCTGGACCTGAGCAAGAACAACCTACAGGATTCAGGAGTGAGAGAGCTCTGTTATGGACTGGTGAATCCACTCTGTAAACTGCAGATTCTCAGGTAATATATATTATTAAGAGATTTTATGCCACAGTCCACACACACCCACACACATGTACCATGAGCTTAGTTCAGTTAAATGTTGTGATTTTTAAAAGCTCGATTTGTGGTAATGGCTACAGCAGGATACCGTAGATTTAAAATGTCTTGCCAAACTATCTGGCTTCACAGGTGGATATTTACTTGTATCATGAAAATCATTGCATAATTTTGTTATTAATATTTAAAATGTATGTGATCTGGATAAATGAATTCACAGGAACGAAGTTGCAGCAAATGACTGTTTGGAAATGGCTGTAATAAAAGTGGATGTGCTTTGGTATTTGGTATATAGAGACATTTGAACCACACAATGAGATGGTGTTTGTTCTGTCTCTAGGCTTGCACACTGCAGTATAACAGGTGAAGGATATACTGCTCTGGCTTCAGCTGTAAAATCATCACAACATCTGCTCGAGCTGGATCTCAGAGGAAACGACCCTGGAGATGAAGGAGTGAAGCTGCTCACTGGTTCATTTGAGAATTCATTCTGGTCATATGCAAAGAAAAAACTGAGGTGAGGAGAAAGTTTACATTATTTCGGGATTTTCAGAACACTGACCAGTTCTATCGATTTCGTAAACTTTTCCTTTGAGATTTTTGCATGTTTAAGTTGTTGAGTGTCATTTTAATACAGTGTAGTAGATATTTCAGGTAGAATGGTAACTACAGAGGGATTATGAACAGTTTTGAAGGATGTAGTTGTTTTATCATGACAACATTAGACATAGACATAACACTTGAAAATGTAACATTGATTTATAAAATAATGCAACAAAATCAGTCAGCCTTGTCCTTCTTAGTTCATATGTAATGTAAGAGCTATTGTTCATCAGACACAGATATTATGGTTACACACATATACTGGAGTGAATGATGATTTTTACCACCTAATTTTCTGTTATTAATTTGACTTTATTGCTCTCCTCTACAGGTTGTTGAGTCCTGATGCAGAGGACGCCTGTAATTTTCTTAATAAGACTTATGGTATAAACCCCTTACTGGAGAAGGAGCTGCATCTGAGTAACTATGCACTACAATACATCAGTGTAAAGCAGCTCTCAGCTCTACTGGAGGATCAACATTACAGACAGCAGAAACTCACGTAAGCAGCTGGGTTTATCACATACACTAAGCTTTCTGGACACAGACAGGCCTTGGCACTTCTACTAAATATACTTTGTCCACCTAGATTCTACTGCAAAATTCCGTCTTATTCATGGATAACGACTCAGTTATCATTCAAAACATACACATGAGATAGACATACAGCTACAGAAGCTAAATTGATGAGGATACAGCACAGGTACTTAGGGTTAACACTCTTATTAAGCTCACGTACCCATGAAGCACACTGGCAACTTTGAACACAAATTATGTAAAGAAAAGTTATTTTCCTGCTTTATATCTAAACCCATAAACGTGGTTGTTATTAAATATGTCCTGTATTTTTAAGCCAATCAGTCAGCTGCACATTCTGATAACACCATGTCTATGTTCACTCATCCTGGTGATCATTTTGTAAAGCTGAATAAAAACTTTGCCCAGAAGACACTTTTAAAGTCCAATACATCATATATTTCCAGATTGTTGAGGATTAATATTTGTTGATTGCTGTATTTTTAAAAGATTTGACATCATTTTTCCATGATCTCAAAGGGTACAGTAGGATAAAAAGTACAGTGTGTCATCATTGAAGAAAAGCTTAAGTATGTACATATAATCATATAATGTACAATTCTTGCTTCTGTGTAAGTGGTATATGATTATGTACATGATCTAGAATATTTATGTGGCAAAACAAAACAAATAAAATAAATAAATAAATAAAATCCACTATATTTTTATTCCAAAATTATTGCAGTTCCCATTAAGCTCATGGTGCTCCCTTTAAGCTCACTTACGTAGAATGCCAATGTGAATACTTCATGTAAATCTAAAAACCTTCATACAATTCTCTGAATAAATGCAAAGTTTATGTTATGAGTCATTTTGTGTGCATGAGTGTGTGAATATTTAGATTTAATGTTTTGTAGTTGTTTGCAATAGAAAGTAGAGAAATGTTTCTGGAACCTTCCATAACTTTCCATGTACAGTGCTACGTAATAGAATTTTATTAATACGTATGCATGTTAAACGTACTACTATGTAACAGTAGAAGTAATATCTGAGGTATATATATGATGTAAGAACGTAAAAGAGTTAGTTTCACATTGAATGTGATGGAGCTAAGAGCTCAGGAGCATTACAGTTTTTTGACCGTCACGTAACGCCACGTAAAGTGTCTTTGTAGTCTTAGGGTTTCATCTCTTGCCTGTAAAACTTTGAATTGTAGTAAAGAAAAGACGACGAAAGGCAACTCAAGACTCAAGACTCTTTTTTGGTACGTGTCGCGTACAAAGACAACTCAAGAGCTCTCAGCAAATGAGACGGTGATGCGCTGCTCTCACAGTTTATTTGCGCTGAAAAATGTAATGTTAAACTTTTATGATGGGACACATATAATACGATACTTGTCTCTTCATGTTAATGGTTTTTTTAACTGCTGTGATTTTCACGAAATAAAAACCATAAAAATACCAACTAAATAAGCAAATCAACAATAATTCTTAAATAAGATATGATGTCGTAAGCTTATTTGGAACAGGGGTGTTCTTGATGTACCCATTAAGCACAGCCCAGACTTTTTGCATTTAAAAATGTATTTCTATATAATTTATTACAAAAACATTTGAATTAAATGATAATTTATTAAATGAGATTAATGTTTCATTTTCACTTTTCATTCTCATGTGAAAATAATGTCTTTTACTTAAAATTTGTATGAGCTTAATTGGTACGTTTACCCTAATACATAATGAATTTTATCACACTTTTATCTTCTCCCCCTCTCCAGATTCTCTAAATGCAGTATAACAGAGGAAGGTTGTGCTGCTGTTGCTTCAGCTCTGAGTAAAAACCCCTCACACCTGAAGGAGCTGGATCTGAGTGAGAATAAAGTAGGAATCTCAGGAGTGAAGCAGCTCTCTGACCTACTACAGAATTCACTCTGCAATCTGGAGAAACTGAAGTAAGTTTAATTGTCTTGATGTGTGACTTTTATTTTGGTTTTAAGTGAAGTTATTTCAACATTCTGCAGTCAGTCTGTGAACATGAATACTGTAGTAAAGACATAAAATCTTCTTTAATATAAAGTAACCCACAGGCTCGTGTAGGTGAAGTTTTAAACCTGCCATAGCTCACATACTTAAATATACTGATCAGTAGATCATGTGTAGTTTGAATGACAGCATTTAGAACCTTCTCTGATTAGTTCTATAATCTTTTTTTACTTACAGGCTCAGATGTTGTGGTATAACAGGAGAAGGATACGCTGCTCTGGCATCAGCTCTGATATCAACCCCCTCATTACAGCTGGTAGAACTGGATCTCAGAGGGAACGACCCTGGTGATGAAGGAGTGAAGCTGCTCACTGACTTACAGAAGAACCAAGACAGGAGAATAAATCTGAGGTGATCTACTTGTATATGAACTTTTGATGTTCGAACTTAAAATAGTGTCTTTGCAGCCTGTGCCATCATAGTTCTTCTATGCTGTAGAAGTAATCCCTGTTAATGCCATTAACTTTATCAAATCACACTGAATCCATATGTGAATATAGACGTCAGTTTGTCGTCATATGTTCAGAGGATGTTATAACAGTTCAAAACTCATGAATAATTAGTGTTGATGTATGAAGGGCAGTCTGTGGGCCTGTTTACATGTATGCAGATCAATACATTTTTATACATCTTACACGTAAACAGATTTTTATTCACCTCAAACACGTTTTTCAAAACGCCCTCCAAAGGGAAGATTTTTCAAAACGCTGGCTTCTGTGGATACGTGTAAACAAGTGAAACACAGTTTTCTTAAAATGTTGACGTGTTTCATTCTATTTTGCCCGTGCGTTTAAGGTCTTGTGTCCACCAATTTCTTGACTGTGTATGTCCCGCCCGTTCCTCGATTTTGACTGGCTAGCAAGAGAGAAGTGACATTGACGAGTCTGCTCTAATAGCTGAACGGATTTCAACTTGAAGCTGTCTGAGCACTGTGATAAACGAATGTCTCCACCGACGTCAAGGGCATAACTTTGGGTTAAACATTAAACATTCTGATCAATTGAAAATGAAGAAATACTAAAGTCTTGGGTAATTTTGAGTCGATTTAGACTCATTTTGTAGTATAAAATGAGCTGCTTTTGGTCATTCTGGGAGAGAACTACATTTCCCACAATTCCCAGTGCACGACTCAGCGTGTATCACACCAACGCTACACTGAAGACTTCAATAAATTGCTGTAATGTGAGTAGAAGGCTGGTTGTTATTGATCCACTAAAATATGAGTTATAAAAGGGAAGTAATAAAATAATAAAAGGGAGAATTTGACAGAACTGGAGCGTTCCATGTGAGAGCTGCGGTCACTCAAAATAACTCCGCTTGTGTGTTTACACAGCTGACCAGCGAGCCTGCATAATTAACACTAATAAGAAGGCTGTCAAAGTGGACTAACCAAAATCTATTTTGCTTAGTAATAACATCACTTTGTAATATATAATATAAATAAAGAAAATCGATGTTATCTATGCAAGATAATTAATATTTTTTATTCAACGTAATGATATTTTGGAGTTAAACTGGCTGGATCTGATTTTTGCAGGGGTCATGCCCCCCTGTTCCCCAGACAAATTACGCCCATCACCGTAACTGTCATGGTGTTTGACGCAGGCGAGGACGCAACGGATACAAGAAAAAAACAGTTTATTGAAAAAAGGGGCAAACACAAGGACAAAACTGGCAGGGCAAAAAACGGGAAAAATCAGAGTCCACAAAACCGAAAGTAAAAAACGGAAGTCCAAATAATCCTCTCTCAAGTCCCCCAGTGAGCGTGGCCGTGGCCGAAACGGGAGAGCCTCCGTGGGGAAACCAGGAGAAGGAGCGCCTTGCGCTCCTCAAAGACCCACGAGGCGAAACAGAAGCGATCCCGGCGCTGCGCCGGATCGGAGCAGGGAGAGGATCTCACTGGGGAACACGAGCCTGCGGAGAAACAGAAAAACAGGGCTGGTGAAAATCAGGTGAGAGAAACGGGGCTGAAATAATCCAAACCTTCAGAAGATCAAAGCGGGAGTCAAGCGAGGCGGAGAAAAAAGAGCTGGAAAAAACAAAAGCCTAGCGTCCAAAGCCACACGAAAAAAAAAAAAACCGAGAGCAAAAAGCGGAATGAGATTCAAAATCTTGAGACAGAATGAAAACAAATCCATGAAATGAGGAGAAACGAACGAGTGTGTGGTTGGCTCGGCGAGGGGTTTAAATACGGCGCAAAACAAAGGCGAAAGAGTGAGTGTCCCAATTCCCCAATAACGAAAGTAACGAGCGCCACCTGAAAACAATGATGAACGAGGGGTGTCCTAAACAGATCCTAACCTACTAGGAAGGACACACGCAGGGAAGACAACAACGCGGAAGTGAAGTGCGCTCTAGGTGGGGGGTGAACTACTCGCGCGAGCACGCCGTGAAGACAAGAGAACCCGGAAGTGAGCTAGCGGGGCGGCTAGGCTAACCGGAGAAACAAAAGGGAAGACAGACACACAAGGCTGGACACCGAAAGTGTTACCCAGAGGACAGAACAATACCACCAGGTCAGAACTACGGCGATCGCGGGCGTGGCAGTAACTTGCATTTTTCCTCTGAAGGCGCTTATCGCTCTAACCGCTGCAGCTGATTGGATTTGTATTAAAAATGCTGCCAGCTCAAAAATTATATTTGGTGGACACAGGCCCAAATACCTTAAATGCCTTCCATACCACTAATGACCATGGTAACCATTAAGAAGGCTACTTTTAGGGAAGGGACAACAGAGGACATGACAGCTGTATTACAGTCATTTAAGCAGATTGAGACTAACATTCCTCTTTCTTTTTCCACAGCTTGTTGAGTTCTGCTGCTGCACAGGAAGCCTGTGATATTCTGGCTGAACGTCTAGGTATAAACCCCTTACTGCTGACGGAGCTGGACCTGAGTAGGAAAATAGAGGGAGACTCAGTACTGAAGCAGATCTCTCCTCTACTGGGGGATTCACACTGCAGAGTGCAGAAACTCAAGTAAGGGGTGAATTTGAAGAAGAGGTTTTATCTTATTACAGATAGTTATAGTGAGTTAGATGACAGTGCTGCATGTGCACCCAGCCTTCCATCCTGTCTGTATAAAACTGTGACGTCACGTCCAGTGCACACGCAAATTCAAATTTCTGTCCTTCAAAGCTCTTGAAATAAATAATTTACTCCCTATAACAACCTGCACAAACGGGTAAAATTGTTATTCTACTGAACACTGTGTGGTACGCTGGTGTTTTATACATCCACAAACACCCTTTTGAACATACTTCATCTTAATTCATACACTGGAATCAAATGAATATGATTTAATGGGAGTGAAATTCAAGTGCTCAATCCTGAGTAAAAACCTTAAAGAAGGTGAGACAGGTACAGCTCCTCCTGTAACTCACTGATTTACTACTGCACTTAATGCTGTAACTCACAAGAAACACCATCTCCTCCGTGAAATGTTTCCATTCTTTCACACCTTCTTCTTCTTCTCTTATCTTACTCCAGAATGAAGTCATATCAGACATTACTGCCCCCAGCAGTGTAGTGTAGTATGTTGCAGTTACATATGCAACATGTTGATTTCGTGTTGACAAAATGTTCTTATCCACTAATAGATGCACCTCAGTGTTCATTTATCTCAGTCCTAAAATCCCCATTATCGTCATGAAACTATACAGTTTGTATGATTATAATTGTAATTTAATTATAAAGTAATGAAGATGTTTTAAATTGTTTTGAGGTATTATTTTAGTTGACATATACAATTTTTTCATAAACTCTCTTTTTCTCTCTCTACAGGCTTAATAACAGCAGTATTACAGTGGAAGGCTGTTCCGATCTGATATCTGCTCTGTGTTCAAATCCCTCACACCTACTGGAGCTGGATCTGAGTGGGAATTCACTAGGGAGTAGAGGAGTCTCTGTGATCTCTGGCTTATTAATGAATTCCTCGTGCAGCCTTGCAAAGCTAAAGTTAGTGATTTATCAGGTTAATAAATGATCAAGTTAGTTTAGAATTTCAAATTTTAATTTCTTTTTCCTCTTTTCTTCAGACTTTCAGACTGCAGTATAGCAAGAGAAGGATACGCTGCTCTGGCTTCAGCTCTGAAATCAAACTCATCACAGCTGGAGGAACTGGATCTCCGAGGGAACGACCCTGGTGATGAAGGAGTGAAGCTGCTCACTGACTTACAACAGGGTCCGCGGTACAAACTGAAAACACTATGGTGAGAGAAATACTTAGGTTTGAAAATAAAGCATCATGGTTGGGCTGAAACGAATAACTTGAATAATTTGATTACAAAAAAGTGGTCAAGGCAGTTTTTCTAGATTCGAAGCTTTGTTTAATTTTTAGAGCAGGCTCCGCTTGTGTTTCACACGGACGCTTATTGATGACTCACGTTTTCAGTAGCACAATCAAGTAAAGACCCGATTATTTTGCAATTAATATAGATTTAGAGAGTAATCAATTGGAAAAAATAATTATAGATAAAGAATATATCACATTTTTTATTCTACATTCTGATAGATACCAAATGGATATAGAAGTGTTTAAGCATGGCACTAACTTTATTTTTCTTCATAGTACTAAGCCATAGAACGCATAATAAAATCTCTGAAGGCCAATAAAACAGACACTGTTCTTACTATTTCTAGTAGTTATATCTACAGTTTCAGCAGTTTTATTCTACATAAATCTACAACAAAGTAAACATTTTTACAGCCGCAGGTCAGTTTTCATCAGGAATGTGCTAATTTCAAGACTGTGGCAGCATTTACACATCAAGCTATGAGAGATCTCAGTATTGCAGGACGCCCTGAACACAACACCATAAAGCATGTATGGCTAATATCTACATATACACTAGAATAAGCCTGAAAACAAAGGTATAGAATTGTACCTGTCCTCTATGAATTATTACCCTTCCAACGAATACAGAATTACACCCCAATTTCCCTTAGAGGTGTAAGAATTAATTTAGAATTTAAAAAGGAACATTCAGGAATAAAAGCCAATTGGTTGTACATTTTCAGACATTTTTTTCATGAATTCTGAATCTGATCACTTGATTAATCGATGGAAAAATTGATAGAATACTCGATTCCAAAAAGAATTGATAGCTGCAGCTTTACATGTTGAACTGTTTTTTATAGTGTATTGTCAAATGACAAGGGTGATAATATGTTACAGTGTAATCTCCAGAATATCAAGATTGATCATCTCTCTCTGCAGGCTGTTGAAGTCTCCTGCACAGGAAGCCTGGTCTTATCTGCTTTCATCTCTGAAGATAAACATCTTACTGGAGAAAGATCTAAAACTGAACAAGAACACATCAGAGATTACAGGGGATTCCAGAGTGGAGAAGCTCTGTGCTGTACTGCAGGACCCTCACTGCAAACTGGAGACTCTTCAGTCAGTATTTTTGAATATTTCAGAAGCTTGATTACATTAGTGATCCTCTTTTACAAGTTAACAGCATTTGAAAACTTCCAGACATGTTCGAATAATGAGTGTTAGTAAATATTCTCTTGCTTCACAGCACTTGACTATAGACTATAATTTATGAATATTTGGGTGGTTTAACTTCACTTGCTTGGACTAAACCAGCAAAAAATCATCTCACAAGGTTTTACAGCAATAAATGTGCACATTAC
>JAVGVS010002794.1:0-10695 GCA_032718565.1 Distichodus sexfasciatus
ATTTAAATCTAAATAACTAATTTTCCAAATATTCTACACATTGTTTAAAAACAAAATAGATTATATTCAAAGGAAAAATATTATTTTCCTACCAAGACATTTCAAAGTCACAGTATATTAGAGTTGTTATTGAAATACCATGATATTATTACCATGTTATTATAGCTATCAAACTATGAGGATCTCATACTCAATAAGGATAATGTATGTTTGATCATGGTTTGAAATGAAAATTGTGTGTTTACTGGATAATCTGCTGACTAAAGCATCCTATACCTTTCAGTGACAATGAACGGCACACAGATGACAGAAAAAAAACCCTACAAAAAGGCATTGGCGTCAAATATGCCATCTACATTGCACTGATAAGGTAGTTTTTCCCTTTGTCATGTTTTCCAGGTTGTTGCTGCTGTTTTTCTTTTTTATATTTACTATTTATTTTACTTTGTGCTCTACTATCACTGATCAGAGCTCACTTACACATACGCAACATTTTCTAACAGTAAAACTAACAAATGTCAATATGTCTTATGTCACATGCCAGTGCATTAGACATTATTGTTTTATTATTACGTTTTCAAAAATCTTTTTGATATTCTGCCAAGACATGATAACTCCAGCATCCACATTAACTTCACTGTGGGGAAAAATAATCAGCAGAAACCAGTTCATCAAGTATTCAAGGTATGAGAAAAAAACTTTTATAAAGGAAAAGACAAGGTTATTTTTTAAAATAATTCATTTCCTTTCTCTGCTTAGGTAGAGAATGACTTAAGGGATTTAAACTTCACTATTTACTTCAGAGTTCCAATTAAACTAGGAGAGAAGAATATCTGGAGCAATTTACAGGTACAGTAACTATAAACATGTAAGAGTATCTGTAAAATATGTCAAGTAGATATCTTCTACATTTCCATAATCATCATCATCATCATCATCATCATCATCATCACCATCATCATCGTTTCTTATTGCCCAATTAAATTATATATTTTTTAAATGATCAGTCAGAACCCAGTCCAACAACTCAGCTTAGCGAGTGTGTTACTATTTGTCATTGTGAACATAGCACAATGAAATGCAGTGCTTGGGGATGTTACCTTGCTCATGAGTACCTCAGTGGTACCTGTTCGGGATTTGAAACCGACAACCTTCCAATCACGGGGCGAACGCCCTAACCTTTACACTACCAACTGTCCCCCAGACTCAAAATCTAAAATACTGTAGAACCATGGTTATCAACATGCAAAATACATTGCGACCTCAGCTGGTATATCTTGATATTTTTTGTGTTATATAGATATTGTTATTAAAGAATCTTATTTGTAATCAGATGTTGTAATTAGAGTTTAAAAGTTAACATTCATTAGTAAATATAAGCACAGTCTACATGGAGTGATCAGGCTGTTTTTATCGAGCACTGAAGGCTTAGTAGTGAATTTTTAATAATGAATCATTCGATTTTTAAAATTGTCAAAATATATGAATCTGAGGGCGGAATGGTGATGCTGTGACAGAGAGAAGGTCCTGGTTTCAATCCTGCGGTCGGCCGTAGGGCCTTTTGTGTGGGGTTTGCATGCTCTCCCCGTGTTCGTGTGGGTTTCCTCCAGGTGTTACGGTTTCCTCCTACAGTCCAAAAGCATGCAATATAGCTTAATTGGTGACTCTAAATTGGCCAATAAGGTGTGAATGTGTGTGTGAGTATGTGCACCCTGTAGTGTGTTGGCACCTGCCCAAGGTTGGTCCCTGCCTTGCGCCCGTAGTTCCCTGCGACCCTGATAGAGATTGAGTGGTTTGGATAATGAATGAATGAATGAATAAATGAATATTAATTTGAAACAAATCCTTCCTTAGAGAACTCATTCACTTTTTTTAATAGGTGGTGACCTAAATGATTCACTTTTTCTCAAATGCCCTGTTTAATTTTTTACATTTAAGAAGTCATGGAATCCATACAAAAGTGTTAACAGGATTTGTGTCTTCTTAGATTAATGATTGTGCTTTCGAAAAGGATGAGCCACCAAAAAATAATGATTTTGCAGCCACACTACTAAAGCAACCAGAATTGGTGAGTAATTTGCATTTGTTTAATCTCTCCAAATGTCAGCATGGCAAGCCATTCAGCAAGTTTTTGTGTTCACTGACATTTATTAGCTCCTTCACTATATATGCATTAAAACAACTAGCTGATCCTGTGTTTTAGAACTGCTCCGTGGCCGTATGCAGACTCTTCAGGTGTGATGCACGACTGCTGAAAAGGGAATCCAAATATTACAGCATTTCTGGTAATGTGAGCTCTGAATGGATTGAACAGGTATATATGAAACATTGCTAATAATTCGAACCATTAAAACAACACAGTTAAAAAAATCATAATGGTATGGTTCTTCATTTATTTAAGTTTCGAGACTTACAAACATTTTAATAAACTTGATAATGCTTCAAAATGGCTTCCTTTTTTTCTTTTACAAAGATGCATTACAATATCATTTTTCACCATTTCATGGTGTTAATAGAAATGAATTCATGTTAGTATATTTTGGTTACATCCTTAATCATCCATTTTTGCCTTATTTCCTAGACTGGACCCCGACAAGCAATTTATCAGCTAGTCAGTACAGCAACACTGCAATATGACACCAATAAATATGTTTTCTTTTCATCTGACGCCCTGCATATTGCACCCACTGGCAAGGTAAACAAATCAAATTATTCTAATATATAATTCTACACTCTTTGCTGTGTTTCCAAGAATTGCATTCATTATTTCATAATGATTTTTTAAGTCGTTTTTTGTTAGATGTTCCATATAAAATCTCATTAGAACAGATTTACTTGTTTTACCTCTCATTATACTATGTACATGCAACCCAAGTAAGGCGATAAAGAGGAGGCAAGGACAGCAGAGTATCTTGATTGCTTTGACAAGTGTTTTTATTACAATTTTTATCAATAAGAGAATGAAACAAATAAAGCGAAAGTTTAATCAAGCAATAAAATGGGTCTGCACTGCTGGACAAAAACAATTTATTGCATTTTTTATGATTTCTTTTTAACAAATTCAAGTACTAAAAGTTGTTTCACAATGTATAATGCATTTTCTGTAGCCGGTGTACAGTTTAGAAGGGGAAGGCATGTCACTTGTTTGTCTGCAGTAAACTTAAGGGCGTTTGAGCGAGCTGCCTTTCACAGTGTGCTGTGTCACTGCTGATCCATTCATGTCTGATTGCTTCCCACAAGTAGACAGTGCTCCTAAATGATCAGCCATTAAGTGTGGCCTTGATGTGTACCAATGTGGAAAGTTAATGACTCTACAACTACTGCAATTCCATGCTAAAATGTGCACTAGATATATACAATATTGTGTTACACTGTTGCTCGCCGCTTGCAATGGAAACTGTGATAAACTCTGCCTCATTTTTTTGCCCAGCAGTGTGTGAGGGTAGGAAGGGAAAAAGAAGCTCACAGCTGTCATAGTTCCTCCAGACGTTTTGCTGCCGATGTCAAGTTTTTGTCTGTCCTGTCTTTTATGTGTCTGGTATTTCCCTTTGTCTTGCCCCTTGCCTATTGGTTTAGTTTCTCAGTAGGTTTCCATATTTGTTACCTGTATTAAGTTTGTCTCTCTCTTTCTAGTTCAGGCCATTTTGTTAATCTGCGGGTTCAGTGATTTGTTTTTTTGTTATCCAGTTAGTGTTTGGATGTTTCATTGGTTTGCCTGTTTTGGTTTGGCCCTGTCCATAGTTTGTCTTTGTGTATATAGTTCTTTTTTTTCGCAACGTTTCCCCCGTCCATCCATCTTCAAGCGAACCCCCTTCTGGCGCCCTTCTGTCTGTAACTCTCTAAAGACAAGTGTTTTCGTTTTTGGCCCACAAGCCCCATCGATTTCAATTAAGATCACAATGTCTAGCGAATGTACCTACATGTCCTGCTTTGTCACTATGTGACAACAGCAAACCATAAGTCTCACACATATAGAGCTCATTAAGAAATATCATAATATCCTCCAAAAAATCCGACACCTCATCAGTGCCAGTCAAGAAGAAAAATATATGTATGTTGCAAAAAGTACAGTTGCATGGAATGAAGTCAGTTTCTCTAATCACTTTTTACAATAAAATTACATGCACTTAAATAACTAATTAATTAACTTATCTAACTTATTTTTTCACTCGAGTTGAGCCGTATCCTTGCTGTTCTCTGAAATGATTATTTGCTAGTTGGATTGTCACATAATTTTATAACCTCTACCATAAAAATGTAGTAGCCGTTAATAATAGCTTAAGCTGTTTTGTCTGAAATGTTGCTTTCAGTTCTGTTTCTGAAGGGTAAAAATAACTTCTGCTGCCACATTCATTTTGTTTTGCTATTGTGCTTCATGACTCTTTCACTTCCAGTTTTACTTTTCATGCCTTCTTTATTCCAGAAGAGACCTATGGTGTGAAAAATTGTTTGTCACAATTTAGCACACCTGTATGATGACATAGAATAGGGTGGAGTTGGCTTTTTGTACATAGATGAAACATAACTATTATAAAAGGAAACATCAGAAAGTTTAATCATTAATGCATAAAGACAAACGTGTGTGTTTGTGTGTAGATTAACACCCAGGTGGAACTATATGAGGAAAAGAATCTCACTAAGGAGATAATCGGAGGAGTATTAGGAGGTCTGGTGATTTTAGCTCTGGTCACTGTCATTCTGTACAAGGTCAGTAGAGATATTGTTATTGCTATCATTATTGTCTATTGGCCAATTCCCAAACTCAACCTCCATTCTGAAAACCCTTTCAGTTCTTACACACGTTTTACTTCCATTCTCTATTTCATGCCTTTTTGACACCTCTCTTGACTTTTTGTCTGTCTGCCTGTTAGACTGGGTTCTTCAAAAGTCAGTACAAAGAGATGTTGGAGAATGCAGAGGCTGGGGGGAATGAAGCTGGACAGGAAGCAGCGACTCCTGGGAGTTCCTAGAAACCATTGTGCCTGAAATTCTTTAGGAAGTTAGTACCATAGATTTAGGAAATGGACATATTTCCAACACCTCAAAAATCTGATTTAGCTTTTATGTGTTGCATAAGAACAGCTCAGCTTTCTCCAATCGCTTTGAACAGCAGGGAACAATAGCAATGATTCTAGTGGGTAAGTTTAATAGTATTCTGGTGTCGAAAATGTACTGTACAGTTGCAGTTTGTCTTAAATTCAATATTGTTGACTTTATGGTCAAACGTTGCAACACTGTAGCTTAGCACTTTATGCATCCAATGTCAGTTGTTGCACCATCGACTTTTTAAATGATCAAAGTATTACATTGTTTGCATTTACATTTTCCGATGTTCAGAACACTTTGCACGTATTTTTAGTTATGGACGTTTTACAAATTTGTTTGGGAATTTGATGTATTATAGATGCTTATTGAATGTACAATCTAATGTATTTGCTAACTTACAAGGAACAGTCATTGGACTGTTAATATTGCAGCCTCAATTGCTAGATTTGATTGTCTTGCGAAAATGTAATCACTGTTAACAAACTGAATCAAAAATATTAGATTTAATTAAAAGAATAAACTTAATTGTGCCTTTAACAGATTTTCAAGTTGATTCTTGAAATTTGAGGGACATTAAACAAAACTAATTACTGTCATTTTCTAAATCATTTTAACTCAATCAGATATGAGAGAAAGAGGGAGGAAACAAACAGGAGGATGGAGAGAATCTGGGATTGAGTGGCTGCACTTGTGGTGCTGCTGATGGTGATCTTGGTACTTGGCTTCACAGTGGTGGTGGTTGTGCTGCTGGTGGTGGGGTTAGATGAGATAGTGGTACTGCTCACAGTGGTGGGCTCAGGTGTGATCTGAGGAGACGGAAGGTTATTTACGGTTTGTTTTAAGAAGCTGCTGAATTGAGAAACTCGGGAGAAGATTTGAATTTGGGAATCAGCTTTGATCTGGTGAGTGAAGTGCCGAGAAGTGCTGCTGCTGCTGCTGTTGGTAGTGGGAACAGATAGGATGACCGCAGTCTGGAACCATGAGGGCCCAGATTTGCACAACAGCGGGCCCCCAAGGTCATTCTAGAAAGACAGAGATTACAAAATGGCCAGTTATTATTGTTATTATATATTCTGCTATTCTCTTATTCTATTATATATTTTGACTCTGTTTTGCATCCTAGCTAAATTAGTAAAAAAGTTGTTTTCATAGTCATTATTTATCCATCACTGTACTTAATTGTGTATTTTACATTTAAATAACTGTCAAAATACCACATAACCCTTTATAAAAAAAAAAAATCTGATCAGAACATAATTTTGCTTAATATTGTAGTGCGAAATCATACAACATTATGTCAGTCTTTGCTTTGCTGGCGAATTCAATACTATCAATGTTACAACATTCACAATATTAGATATACACAAGCAGAATGGCTATGATGAATAATCCCCAGTCACTTCTAGATCTAGATGACAGGTAATATTGATCATATTGGTTTGATGATTTTCAGCGAGAATTTGATGGTCACTCAGATTTTTTGAGGTTTTAAGAAGGCATTTCATCCTGATTTATCTTTGTCTATAAGGATCCAAAGGCAAATTCTTATGTTTATGTCCTGGATTTTTTTCAACTTTCAAATTTTACCTGTTGTAGTGTCATGGCGGTGGTACAGATGCTGTCACCCGTGGAAATGTTCCCACAGTTTGCTATGTTTGTCACGACTTCAGTCAAGCCTGGAGCTATGACAAATGATGCAAGAAAAGAGGTCATATATATTTGGGGGAACTCTGCCCAAAGTCTTAATTCCTCATTCGTTTTTAATACTTGGGTTTGCGTGTCTCTCTTACAAATACCTTTGTCTGATGTCTGATTCCAGCCGATAACCCAGCAGGTTAATCCGTGTGGACAACTCATCTGGTTGTCCAAGTCTACACACACAGGTTGAATCTGGTCACCAAACTCTGCAGATTGCTCCAATTGCAACACAGCTATAGCGGACGCAGAAGTTGAGTTGCTGATGGTGATATTAATGACAGCCAGAGAGTGCAGAAAGGTGCTACTTTGGGAGTGATATCCCAATGCCACCTTCCAGTCACTCGCATTCAGTGATGAACTGCAAAAGAAAGACATGAGGAGAAACCAAATTTGAAAACTCACTGATGCATTTTTATGTCAATTATTCATTTTTGATATGGAAATGTTTTTTTCCTCCCTGATACTTCAGCTAAAGAAATTGTCTTGACTTCTGGCAGCCCAAAAATCAATGTTTTAAATGATGCATAAAACATATGCAAGTATTGATATACTGTAAACTGCTCAATTCTAAGTCTGCAAATTATTACACCACAGTTCCTGGACTGTTCTGGATCTACTTTCTTGAGCTCTATTTTTTCGAAATGCTTTCAGGTTCCACAACCTGTTCTTTGTTCTTTTCTATGTTCATTTTTTTTGTTAGCTTGCTCATTTTTTATCTCAGTGCTTTGCATTGTGGCTTTTGTGTGATGTTGCTATATATTTGAAAAAAAAGTTGACTTCTAAAGTGAGCAAGCAAAGCTTGCTAATGGAAGCGGAACATGGCTTTTCATCAACTCTTAACAAAACTTAACCAAAACAAAACTTCTGACAGTGTTGTTGGGAACCAGTCAGCAATACATCGCTGTATGACCTGACCCAAAAATTTACTGTTGATCTCAAAGTCCCTACTCTTGAGTAGGTACTAAAAAATGGTTCCAACACTACCTAGCGGAAGCCATGATCAGGCCAAGTTTTAGCAGTGTAAAAGTGATATATTAATTTTTGTTTCTTAAAAAGTTCAAAAAAGTTCATTGTCCCTGCAAAAGTGCCCAATGAGTCATATTTTCACAGGAGTAGAAGAAATTACATACCAAATATGCGTCCAGCTTCACTTGTTTTGGCATACAAAAAAGAAACAACCACATGAATAATTGATGTAAACTCTATACAACCTACCTGGATAAACATTGTGCAGAGGTCATGACAAAAGTCTTAGACAGAAGAGTCCCACCACAAGTATGGACACCATTCTTTTGAACACTGACCACCCAGGGCCATTTCACACCCAGGTCAGAGCTGCTGTTGCCAGTTGTGGCTTCACCACAAACAGGCACTATTAAAAAAATTACACTTTACACTTACAGTATTATTCCATGTACAGTAGATGAGAAAATATCAATTATACCTCTATAATTGCTATATTACTTTGTAGTATCAAAATAAAGTGAATACAAACAGCACTCACATTGTGCAGAACTCTTTGTGGTGGAAGCTGCAGCTTTAGTAGTGGTAAGAGATATGGGTCGAATTAGAGTTATGTTTGAAGGTGAAGGTGGGATTGTGGTGGATAAAAGAGGAGGAAGACCAGGGCAGGTATAGGAATTGTCTGAATCAACTCCATTGGAGGAAAAGTGGATGAATCCAGGGGGATCATTGCATATAATGGAGCTGATCCATTTCTGGTATTTAGACACTCTT
The DNA here is from genome assembly GCA_032718565.1 of Distichodus sexfasciatus. NCBI lineage: Eukaryota > Metazoa > Chordata > Actinopteri > Characiformes > Distichodontidae > Distichodus > Distichodus sexfasciatus. Next base: position 8,482 of record JAVGVS010002794.1, read on the forward strand.
GTGTAGACCCCAGGAAGATTGGGTCGGGCACAGCCAGTCCCAAAACTTACAATGCCAGATTGAACCCAGATTGTCTTTCTGCTCACCATTGGACCTCCTGAGTCGCCCTGAAAATACATGCCAAACTTTGATTAATGATCGGTATTAATGTGTAAAGGCTTAAGGTACAACAAGCAAATTCAATCTGGGTGCTTTTACGCGAAAGTTACTGTTTTTGTATGCATGCAACACAACCTACAATTTTTAAGTTCTGCCATTGATAAATAAGTAACATGATATGAAAGTTTATTAGAAAATGAGCTTCAGATCCATGAGCTCTTAATTCCTAGTCCATTATCCCACCACTAGACCATCATATTACATATTATAATATGTCCTTAAACGGTAACCCCACTTTTTTCAGACAACTAACAAGTAGAATGACAGTAGTCAGCATCCTCAGTGCTTCTACCTGGCATGAATCCTTTCCTCCTTGCAGAACTCCAGCACAGATCATGTTTCCAGTGACTGAGTCAACACCATTGAGGCAGTTACACTGTCTGTTTCCCACCACTGGCACCTTCACTTCCTGGAGAGTCTCAGGAGATGGAAGTGATTCTTGTAAAAAAAATAGTAAATTAAATGATGCGTAAGTAACAGACTACAAACATATTTTAGGAATAAAATTAAAATTGTTATTTTCTGGCACCAATTCTTAGCTAGTTTAGTTACCTCCTTCCGCAATGTTTCCCCAGCCAGTAACCCATGTTTCTGTGCCACTGAAGAAAACACTACCATCTGCTGCGAGACACACTGGTCTGATGTAGTCAGTAAAGGTGACTGAAGAGCTCAGTTTTAACAAAGCTATGTCATTGTCATGTCTTTTCAATTTGTTGTAATTTGAATGTGTGATTATGAGCTGAACATTTCTAGACACTTCGTTGGGATTGCTGCCTTGCTGATTCTGTCGACCCAGATATACCGTCAAGCCAGTCGTGTCAGAACTAGTAAAAAGAGGCAAACAACACTTTAGAAGAGTTGGCAAACAGTTTAAGAGATGAACTACCATGTTGTTGGCAAATTAGGTCTGCCAGATGCCTTGGTTCAACTGGACAGTCTGGTTCTCAAAATGGCAACCAGGAAATGACAACCAGTTTAAGATTATTGCCATTAATAATGATTAAAGATTAAATGGGATGGACCAAATATGTTTATGCTTTTAAGGAACTGTTGACTCTCTCAGAAATCCAACCAGGTTTGCAAATCTGGCAATTTTAATAAACACCAAATCCAAATGTGGTCAAACGAGTCATGAGACAATGAAATAAAGAAACCATACCAATGTTAACATGATACTGTCATCTTTGTGCTAAAGGTGTATATTTAAGAGTCTAGAAATCATGACTTACCCTGAGAAACAATGAGCAGCAGATATCACCCACTCTTTGTTGATAAGAGAACCTCCACAAAAATGGTTGCCAAACCTATGGAGACTCACTTGCCAGGGCCATTTTCCTGCTGCAGCATTTTGCCCTCCCACTATCCTGCTGCTGTACTGAAGGGCAGGAATGTTTGTGGTTCCACACACCAGTGCACTAGAAAGGTTTGCTTGAAGATCACAAAGCAAGTTTTACTATTATTTTTTCTCTTTAAACGCACAATTTTAATTTGATTTTTAAGTGTAAATTAGATTAGCCTAAAACAAATCAGAGCATCAATGCATAAAAGATCAATGCATCCCTAAGACTGACCACTTACTTTGAGGTTCGGGTTCATTGCAGTGTCCTGTAAGACAGTGTAGATCTGAAGTATTAATTCATTTTGCCATCATATAATGAATACACAAGTTTCAGCAAAATATTAGACTGTCATCACCTGCTCCACTGTCGACACGAAAAGCCCATCGCCCAGAGACATTGACATTGCTTGTGTTTGATAAGTCTGAGACACGATCAGGAATTGGAATTGAAAAATAGTTGGTAGAAGCAATGGTGTCATAACCAGCCTAAAAACAATGCAACACATTGTATTTATGAGACAAAATGTATATATGTTCAGTACTGTGCAAAGTTTTAGGCAGGTGTGAAAAAATGCTGTTAACAAAGAATGCTTCCAAAAATGGAATTGTTAATCATTTAATTTCATCAATCAACAAAATGCAGTGAATGAACAAAAGAGAAATCTAAATCAAATCAATATTTGGTGTGACCACCCTTTGCCTTCAAAACAGCATCA
>JAVGVS010002795.1:0-10691 GCA_032718565.1 Distichodus sexfasciatus
ATATATATATATAAAGAGAGAGAGAGAGAGAGAGATAGGTAGATAGATAGATATATACCAGACCAATGCATGTTTTCCAACACATGACAAATTAAAAAACGTATAGTCGTGAGGGCTAATGTGTGTGTTTGCATCACAAATAATGTAATTAATGTCTTTTTACAAAATTACTTCAGTTTCTGTGTGGTAAGTTGCAAGTCTTGTGATTCTGGTATGTGTGGTTTCTGTAAGTTAAAGGGGTTCTGAGTTATTAAAACAATAATTATGTTTTAATAACCATGACATTAATAAACAACACAAAATGCCGGTCAGTCTCAAAGAGTTTTCATAATAATATTCTCAGAGTTGTGGTCTTGGCTGGTCTCCAAATGAAATCCAGAGTCTATTACAAGACCGAGTACAAATGGATTAATTGCGATACTGATTTGAGGTGGTATCATCCAGCCCTTTATCACCCGTCATCACGTCGAGGCTTCGGACTCTGAGTCAAATGCGATAACGCGATCCCAGAGTCGTCCTCACCGCCATTAAGCGCGTCTGGCTAATAAAGCGTTACAATCCAGTGCACTCGGAAATCTGCCCTCCGGCCGTTTGTCCGCCAGGCTCAGAGCGTTCCGGCGCGGAGGAGAAGAGCGATCCGGCATGATTAGTTTCTCAGCGTCTCAACACGTTGTCAATTACGGCAACGGATTCCCAACATCACAAAAGCTGACAGCGCCGGGCAAACTTGTCAGATGTGCGTAATCCGGCTACTAGGTGGCTGCGGGCTTGTTGGGTCATCTGAGAATTAAAGGGTCGTCAAACGGCCTTACGCCTCTCAACCAAACCCCCCTCCTCCTCGTCTGAAAATAAATAAATAAATACACCTGCCTGGGCAATTTGGAATTACAATAAGGATCCTCAAGGTCTTTTGTGGAGACGGAGCTCGCATGCAAACTAATGATCGGGGGGAGGAGGGAGGCTCGTACACGCAACACCGCCGTATCGATTTCTCTGACAGTTTCTCATCAGTTGCATCGGGGAATTTTTACCCCCGGCTTCCCCAGCTTCCCTCTCTTACTCTCTCTCTCTCTCGCATATGCACACACACATACACACACATCAGCGATACTAACAAGATACATTTTTTGCAAGTCTAAGGCAAGACGTGTCTGATTCAAATGTTTGTTTTTCAAATTAGCAAATTCCATATCCAAACCAAATTCCAAAAAGCATTTTTTACTAACGTTTGAATTTCAATTTTGCATTTTGAGCTCAAATAAAAAATGTAAAAAATGTGATGTGAGAGAACCCCAAAGTGACAGTTTTACACAGTCAAGCAAATATATACTGTGATTATAAATACTGTTTATAATATGTTACCTCTAGTTTAGAATTTCTATTTGTTTATAGTCTATGTATATATTTTTGCTCACTCTATGTGCCTGTATTTATTAAAAAAAATTTTGTATTGTTAAAAAACTGGAGCCACGTCATCTAGTCTCTCTGTATACGTGTAAACAGCAGAGATGACGATAAATTTGACTTTGACTTTGACAGTGGGCAGCTAACATGGGCAGTACCCAGGAACCAGTGCTCGGGGACGTTACCTGAGCCAAGACGTTGTGTGTTCGAACCCTACCTCCAGTATTACCATCATTGGGTCCTTGAGCAAGCCTCTTAACCCCTTAATTGCTCCTTAAAATAAGGAAATGGACATCGCTTTGGATAAGCGTGTCTGCTAAATGCTGTTAATAAACTTATAATCACATACTGTTTATGTTTGCTCGATGGCATGGAAATGGCTTCATTCTGTTTCTGGCAATCCTTCATCTTCAAAGAAAATTATGCAGAATAATCACTAATTGGTATTTTATAAAATACTAGAAATACTAGCTTAATATCAGGTGGAAACACTTCTTTATCCATTTGGTATCTATCTGGATACAGAAATTATTTGATAAATATTACATTTGTCTATATTTCTTTTTCCCTATTAATTACTCTCTAACGTTATAAAATGGAAACATTATATTTTCTGATCAATTGAAAATGAAGTGTTGGGTCATATTGAGCTGCGTTTGGCCTGTGTTTGGCCTTGGCATGGAAATGGCTTCATTCTGTTCCTGGCAATCCTTCGTCTTCAAAGAAAATTATGCAGAATAATCATTAATTGGTATTTTATAAAGTACTAGAAACCCGTTTTACTGTGGATTATGGGATGTGACCTGACCTCTTTTCAGTGGAAATTCCCCAGCTTCATCATTTAGATTGCAAAATTCTCACAAATCAGGCTTTTTGCAACCCCCTGATAAAATGTCTTATCAGGTCACGGCTAAAACATGTCATGTGAGGAGGCTGTGCATGTTATACTGTAACAATAAGCTTTATTAAAAAGGACAACAAAGTAGAGTTTGTAATAGTTTCTAAAGAGTTAGAGTCTCCAAAATATTTTCATACCTTATAAGGATGTTGTTCATACTCTACCATAGAAATTCATTCATTCATTCATTCATCATTATCTTAATCCCTATCGGGGGGGTCGCGGGGACCGGATCCTGTCCAGAGCTGGTCCCCACCTTGCACCCGTAGTTCCCAGGATAGGATCCGGCCCCCGTGACCAGATAGGACTGGGTTGACGATACAGCTCTGCATTAAAGTAAACAGTGAGATGAAATAGGCATACAACACAACAACATACTCATACACATCAACAATGAGGGTAAGAGGAGGAATAAACTAAAATTATACTCATACATACATCTCTGGAAAAAATATATAGTTTGCAATATGTGGTTGTGAGTGTAAAATGTGCAGGTTTCTCTTCTTTTATGAGTTACTGCAGTTGCAGGAGTGTGTAAAATAAGAAATAGTCCATATTTTAATATATAACTCTTGTTTTTATAGCAGCGATTCCAGCACCTATACACCTGATTCAGTTTGCTGATTAGAGGAAACACACCTCAACAACACATGAGGACACCGTGGACTTGTGGAACATATCCTTCTAATGGCATAACTGTAAAATAACATATGTGTAGTTTGTGCTAATTCCAGGTTAGATTAAGGTCATGTACTCCATAAGACACTAAGATGGGGCAGCAAGGTGGCGCAGTGGTTAGCGCTGCCGCCTGACGGCGAGAAGGTCCTTGGTTCGATCCCCAGCTAGTATATGCTATAGTACAATTTGACAGTAATTAACAGTAAAACTATATCCATACTAAAGCATTGTATACGATATAATAATATGAGTTAAATGGTGCAACTGTAGGTGATTTGTGCAAGGCAGTTAGTGCTGCATTGTTACAAAACATTACAGCTTCGTAGCAGCCATAGAAGAGTAAGAAAGAGGTTATGTAGTGTTGTCTTAAAGTTATTTAAAAGTTAAAAAAAAAAAAGTTTTTCATCTTCATCATCTATTTCAAAATTGATTGTCCCCCTCTAAATAACTGTCTGTAGCCTCGTGACATGGGAAGGCCCCGGGCCCTGGTTTGAATCCCGCTGTTCCAGAATAAAGGCAAGTTGTCTGGGTGCCCATGTTGGCCGTTTGCTTCTGGTGCCCCATCTCGCCCTGTCCTAATAAGAGGACTCGTGCTCGCTTCTGTGTGCCAGCATCCCACCACTTCTTCTTGTGTAATTTGTTGGCCAAAAAACGCTCTGTGCCATGTTATTGGCGCGTGCCAGTGCTGACCAGGCCAGTTGGAGCTGCTGGTGGAGTCGCTTTGTGTGGGAGGGTCACGACTGCGTACAGAAGCCGCTTTCACACAACTTCTTCATCCGCAACCGAGCCGGCGATGGAGCACTAATACAATTAGCGGCTTTATATTTTTGTAACCAGTGCCGGTGTAAAGTCAGGGTTTGGAGGCAGCGCAGGCCCTCTTACAGTGCTGTGATGAAAAATGGGTTTTTGATGTTGCTCCTCGCTTTTAATTATTTTAGATTCCTCCCCCATCATTTTGGAGGGGATGCACAGGGGAGCCGGCACAGAGGGGAGCTGCGAGGGGGAAAAATAGGCAGTCCGAAGCCCTTTAAATTATCCAAAATGAATGGAGGTATTCAATCTAGTCTCAGATGGTGAAATTAGGTTTGCGACACTCGCTGTGCATGCCATCAAATTTCTCATTTTCAGCTCAAGTCCGCGCTCGGCAGAGCCATATATTTGTGTGGATGGAACTTTGCCGAGGCCGTGGTTCTTCTGGGATCTGAGAATTTTCACAGTTTGATGAGAAATGTTCCACTCCATCACATCTATAGATTATTTTCTGCCTGTAAATTTCAGACTTTTATTAATCAAATCATTACAGCTCTCTCTCTATTTCTCTCTCCCTCGCGTGGCATCTGAGAGAGTTCCGCTTTGATATTGGACGTTTCGGCCGGTCCTTCTGCAGCTCCTGACCGGCGAGCCGAGCTCTCACATCTCGGGAGACTTCTTTCCATCACCGTTTCCATCTCTTGTCAGAGCTATAGCTCGGACCATAAACTATGTGAGTGTAGAAAAGGGGAAATGAAACAAGGTGTCGCGTTTGCCGTAAAAATAAAATCACGAGTACAAATCATGCCAAATAAGTTTTTAGGCCGAGCAGGCAGACAGAGTCGAAAACATTTTTCATGCAAGAGCATGTGTGGATAATGTAAAAAGTGATGCTGAAACTGCTGAATTTACTTTATCTCCTTAAACCCTCTGTGGGTGGGGGGTGCACGGCTCCTCCTCGCGTAAATGTGAGGGTGAAATTAAGGAAAGTGAGGCAGACTCTGTCCCCCTCCCTCCTCCCATTCCACTCGGGACGGGATTATTTTCAAATACGTCACTGGCGGCGGATGCGCCGACTGTTTTTATTCCTCGTGCCGAATTCGCTCCTCGGGGTGCAAATCTTACGGGGCGATGCTTGGGCTCTTAACAACTACAATAATTCGCCGTTTCTTTGATGACCAAAATAGATGTTGGAAATAATCTGACTGCACACTTTTGTGTGCTGTTTTACACACAAGAGACTTTTATTGAGAAGTATTTGTTGTAAACTTTATTTTAAAAATGCTATCCGGTTAGCACAGATCCTCGGCTCAGAAAATATTTATGCATTATAGATGACTACATGTACGGAAGTGCAAAGAGGACACGCATCAGTATTATTTTTCTTTTCGTTATCTCTTTACTTTTCTTCTGACCTCAATATAAAGAAAGTCATTTTCTTCAGATCACAAGTTACATTTCTCGCCTTTTTTTACCCTTACAGACCTGAGACAATTTGGAGCGTTTTTTGGAGTTGGAATCAAGACTACCTGAACCGAGACCAAGTCCTGACCGAGACCTGACCGAGTGTTTCGAGACTGAGACAAGACCAAGATTCTGAAGGGCCGAGACCGAGATGAGGCAGAGATGCACGTTTTCCACCACATGACAATTAAGTAGAACATGCGAAAACTAAGCAACATTAAAGATGTTTATTCACTTTTTCTCTCTTCCTTATCTATAGTGAGGAAATCACTTCACTGGAAGCAGTTATCATATTATCATATGTTAAACTCAAGAAACCACAGTGAACACTCCTCAACACCAAACTCACTGTTTTACTGGCTGAAGAGTTGTTATTATGCAGAGACATTCTATGGAAAATAACCTTAATATCAGGTGGAAACACTTTATCCATTTGGTATCTATCTGGATACAGAAATTATTTGATAAATATTACATTTGTCTATATTTCTTTTTCCCTATTAATCACTCTCTAACGGTATAAAATGGAAACATAATATTTTCTGATCATTTGGGTCATATTGAGCCAATTTAGACTCATTTTACCCTATAAGATGAGCTGCGTTTGGCCTTTCTGGGAGAGAACTACGTAACAGGAAGGAAAATAATATTTTAAATTAAGTTTGTCCTCACTTGTCTTAAGCACTACTCGGACAGGATTAGTTTTACATGAGGACATGGGGCACTGTCATTTCACCACAGGATGTCATCATGTGTGCGCTACGTTGCTTATGTAACTGTTGCTAACTGGCACTTTCCTAAAGCAATAGGAAACTTTGCTTCTCACAAATGCTTTTGGAGTTCTTTTTCTTCAGAATCACGTTCGCAGAACACTGAGAAATCCCACATTTTGCACAGATTCCAACAGTCCAGATTTTCCTTAAGAGCCTCCATGCCTAAAAACCATGGGAAACTCCAGGATGACGGAATGTTTACATGCACATTTACAGCGGCTCTATCTGGACGGGGTTAGTATTACCTGAGGTCAGAGATGGAAGAAGTGAAGTACAAATACTTGGCTACTGTCCTTTAGTAGAATTTTGGGGAATCTCAACTTTACTTGACTATTTTTGTGTCAACTTTTACCTTTTACTATGTAGATTTTTAGCATGAATATCTGTTCTTTCTACTCCTTACCTCTTCAAATCAGGCTCGTTACTCCTGTTTGGTTTCATTTAAATGAGGTTTATTAGGACATTTTGCTGCATTTGACCTGTTCCGTATCAATATGTGCACCATCCAGACAACTCGACTGATTGGTTGAGGCTTAAAAGCATAGTAAACACACACAGAAAAGACAATCCCACTGGTGTGTTGGTGTTTGCTCATGACGCACAACACGATAGACACGATAAAGAGAGAGAGAGAGAGAGAGAGAGAGAGAAACTAAAGCAGGCGGCAACTCGGTGGGAAATGATGTGGTGATTGCGGTGCAGAAAGAAGCTCAGCTCCACCACGTTCACTTCAGTTGAGTTGAGTTTATTTCTACAGCGCTCTTACAGCTCTATAATATTTGTTGTATGATGTGTTGAGGATAGAGGTGATCATCATGTATAATGATGGTAATGATCAGTGCAGCTTTATGTATCACGTGGCTTTATTTTTCTCTGCTTGTGCTCTACATAACGCTGGGACATGGAGTCCAGTCAGCTTTGCCCTAAAATGCTGCTTTTGTCCTTCACAAGGGAACTTTATACTTTTTTACTTTGAGTATGTTTTACAACCTGTACTTTACACTTTAACTTGAGTAAAGAAGTCGAGTCAACACTTCAGCTTTTACTAGAGTCTTTTTAAATACGTATCTACACTTCTACTTTAGTGAAGAATGTGTGGACTTTTCACACCGCTGCCTGAGATCATTTTTCCTGACCTTTTTACAGTAGGTATAAATCGGCATGATCTTTACTGACATCGTCCATAATGATTACAGACGGGAATAAAATCACTGAGAAGCTCTGCTAATGCTAACTTTAACCCCACAGCCTTACATACAACTAATTCCGTCCGAATCGCACTTTACATATGCGCGCAACTCAGTAAAAATAAGTGTGAAAATTATTCTAAAGAAGCTTGGCTACAATGATCTAGACTTTAGAGGGGAAAAAGGTCAACATAGTGGCAAATATTATCTTTTTCATTTTTCAAGAAACTGGACCCGAGTCACGAGCTCACATTACCGTGTCGTCAGCTGCAAGTGTGGAAAGGCCATGACAGGATATAAAAACCCTCAGTGAGTACTTCAGTGTTGAGAAGCCAAACTTGTTACAACGCCCTTTTTACGCTGGCGGTTCTTGGCAGCAGAACGGCGGCGGCGGCGTTTTGGCGAACCCGAGCCAGTGCCAGGTTATCCGTCCCGCCGCCACCAGCCAGACTCTGACATTTTCCTAATCTTGAGAAAAAGAAATAAATAAACGCCTGAACCGTGGACCAGAGTTGGAGAAACGTCGTAGACAACACCAGAAGAACAATGTGGCCCGGCGATTCCACGGGTTGGCTCCCAGCTCTCGGTCGGCAAATTTAACACGCTGCAAATTCACTTCCCTCTATCTGAGGTCAACAGACTTTATTTGCAAGAGAGGAGGAAGAGTGAAGAGGAGGAGGAGCAGGAGCAGGAGTGTGGGGGCAACAAACTAACAAAAAAACACAAAAATGAAAAAATCCTTCATTAATGGTAATCAAGGTAACGTTTGATTAATTATGATAACGATTTGAGGTTATATTGCCATGTGCTAATATTAGGGATGTAATGATACATCAAGCATCATCAGTACATCGATTCAATAATTAATGATGCTGGATGTGCTGATGAAAGTTACTCAGAAGTTAGCAGATGTTCCTGACACTGCAGTGTATTGGCGCTTGCCCAGCGATGGTCCCCCCCCTTCCATGAGCTCCCAGGATAGGCTCCGGACCCCCACCACCCCCACCCTGCAACCCGGGTTAAGATGAAGCATTTCAGATAATGACTAAATAAATGAATCAACTAGACATATAAATAAAATACAGCCTTCCTTTATAATGCAAAAAGACTTCCTGTTCCATTTTAAGTAACGACACAAAATGTTCGACGTCTGATCAACATTTTGCATTTAGGATCAAAGCTGTAGGACCATTGTTGATGAATTGATGTTTTGATGTAGATCGACATATCTGTAAATTCTCCTCCATCTGAGGTCAGACCTCCTTTCCCCATAGAGGAGGAAGACTGAAGGCGAGGAGGAGGAGGAGGAGGGTAAGGCTTACATCCGGGTGGCACAATGCCCGGTCCGATTAACGGGATGACGGCGACCGTGGCGGGACAGCTGGCACCGGTGCCCGAACCCTGCCGGCGGAGTGTAAACCCACTTCATGCTCCGCAAAATCCGTCTCTGTCTGGACGCGAACACTGGAGAGCCGGGAGAGGAATTAGCACGGCACAGAGACGGACAAGTAAACGCAAATATTGAGGAGAAGACACTTGATTAGCACTTTGCTTTCGTCTTTGTAGGTTTCAGTCGTGCAGAACTGGACGTATTGTGAACACAGCACACGGTGCACCACAACAAAATGCCACATTTTATCATCCGTGCTAGAGCAGCGGGCAGCTTTTTGGAAGTGACCGGGAAGCAGTGCTTGGGGACCATACCTTGTCCATGAGTACCTCAGTGTTACCTTTATTGGTTTCAGGAATTGAACCTGTGATCTTCTGAGCACAGGGCTAACTCCCAACCATTACACCACCATACATTGATATGAACACTCAGTTGGTAGCATAACGGTTAGGGTTTTCGCCCCGAGATCAGAAGGTTGCTTATTCAAATCCCCAACTGGTAAAGTTACCACTGAGGTACTGAGGTACAAGTACTGCATGATTCTTCCGATCACATGGCCAACTCTGTTAAGGAGCAGTGGGTAGCTTTTTGCCAATGTCCAGGAAGTGTTTAAAGAGGGTACGTTGCTTGTGAGTACCTCAGTTTGGGACGTGCACCGGTGACCCTCCGGTTTTGGAAGCAGTGTTTGGGGACTGAACCTTGTTCAAGACTACTTCAGTGGTACCTTTACTTGAACCTTCTGATCACGGGTCCAACTGCCTAACTGTTCCACTACCAACTGTCCAAAAAGTAGTCGTTGCTAATCAGGAACCGGACCTGCTCTGAGGCCTAGTGACCACCCAGACCCAGATTCGGACAACTCCAGCATGACCTTCGAATTTAAATTAAATGATGTAGTTGTTTGTTGAGATGTTTATCGATAAGCTCCATGTCAAACGGGCCAGTTCCAACAAACCTGAAACCACAAAAACACAGATGTTTACTGAGACGAGTCCGGTTTCTCTCGTGTCCTGAGTGGCTGAAACATGTTTATTGGTTCTGTTGGAGAATGCTCAGTAAGAACCAGTTGATTTGAAAGCTGCTTCGTTGTTATAATACAACTGTTTAGAATTCAGCTTTAGATAAAATATGACGAATAAAAACATTTATATTCATTTCTCTTCCGTTTTCCTGAGTGCTTCGTGCTGGAGTCGTTCTGTTTTTGTTTGTATGAAGATGGACTCCAAATCAGACGTATAAGAGGGTGCAGTTTGCCTGGAGGAGCCTCTTTAATGAAATCATTAAAAGTAATAAACAAAATTTCTTATTAGAGCAAAATATTATTTTCTCAAGGTAAATTGCTCCACAATAATAAAGCCATAAGTGCCTTCCTTTCTTCCGAGGTGCGGTAGCTGCCAAACCCGGCCACGGATAATTTAATTGGCCAAAAATTCAATAAAAACATATTGCCGTGTATTATGATGTGATAATAGAGGAATCATTGCAGATTAATTTAGCACTAAGCTAAATTAGTTCTACAAACTGGACTACTGGACTATAAGTGTCTACTTTTAAATATCACACACAATTTCATTAAAGTAATATCTTTCCTTGCAGTGATAACGCGCTTTATGGGTTATTGCTGCTGTCGAGGCGGTCGAGAGGACGAGCGGAACAGGGGACGCATACACAGGGAAATGAAGGATAATTTAAGATTGAAATGAAAGATAATTGTCTTTAAACTTATTGAGTTGCCCGCGGTGGACAGACATGCCCTCACGTTATTCTTATCCGTGTGGAGACATAGTTTTTATACTTTATACTCTTAACTTTCCTGGGTGTGTGTGTGTGTGTGAAAGAGAGAGAGAGAGAGAGAGAGAGAGAGCAGTGAGTGACACGGAGTAGACAAATCATTTCATTTCTGTTATGTAAAAGTTCATGCAAAATGATATGACAGAGTCAGACTGGATAATGTAGAAGATGGCCTTATGACTGGGTTAATTTAAGATTAACTTTTTCCAACATCTTAAATTAATTTCATAGTTTGAGTTCAACAAATCCCAAGCTATTTACCCTGCTTTACTGTTCTTTACTCATATATAATTCAGCCAGACACAGACTTTATCACCTTTATAGCTCTTAAAAATAAGTTACAGGTAAAATTATTA
>JAVGVS010002796.1:0-10681 GCA_032718565.1 Distichodus sexfasciatus
ATAATATACACTTTACGATCAATCCTAATAATAAATAGGCCATTCATATAGAATGCATTATGGTATTATATGAAATGATAAAACTGAAAAAGCATTTATCAATTGTTTGTCACTGAACTCTCCCCCAGTACGCACGAGACTTTTATGTTGCAACCAACAACCGGCAACACGTCGTCGGTGATCCCGGAAGTTGTCCGTTTCACGTGGGAGCCTCTCTTTCCCACGTTTAGTACAGTTTAGCATGGAAACAGCCATGGGGGAGATAGAAAGCGAGCCGCCGCGACCGAAAATCACCGATTCCAAAGGCGTTCTCAAGCAGAACCGGGAGTTTCTCGATTATTTCTGGGATATCGCTAAACCCGAGCGCGACACGCGCCTGCGAGCCGTGGAGAGTCTCGTGGAGCGGTTGAAGAAGCGCGAGCAGGTTCACGTCTGTTTATTACCTTACGTTTAAAGTTAACGTCATGTAAAACATTAATGTAACGGAAAGGAAAAACGGTAAATTACCCGTTCGAGGCAGGAGTTTATTTATGGAAATAACAGTATAATATACACTTTTAAAATAACTTTCCGGAGCGCACGTGCGTTGAGCTTGTCTGTCGCGTGGTCCCTTTAAAATGTAAGTTAAATTGTCTTTTTGAAGAGTTTTATTCCTCAGTTTAATGCTTGTTAGAATTTTTGTCACACGAAAGTTTGTTTTTAAACCGCCCGCTGACAGCCCAAGCTCTTTTTTTAACGTGTTTTTATTTTATTTTATTTACATTGAAATGTCTTTCTGTCCCTTGACTTGACTGTAAAAAATATCTGTACGATTAATGTTAACGTCATGCAAAACATTAACTGAATGTAAACAGAAAAAAAAGGGCCGACCGCTTCGAAGTTCAACGTGCGGATTTATTATCACCCTTTTTATACCTATACATTTAAAGCTCATTAAGACTAACATTTTGTCACACGAAAATTTGTTATTAAACCGCCTACTTTGTGTCCAAGCGGGACACTTGTACATTTTCTGTAATGAGAAATATTTACTAGTTTTGTAATATTTTTCACATTTGACGCAGTTTAAAAACTGCCTTAAAGTCTTTAAATTGCGTTAGCATTTTCGGAGGAGTTTCTACCTCAGTTTAAGTCTTGTTAAAAGGTTGGCCTTTTATTAGATGTCTTGTGAAAATCGTTACTTTTTCACACCCAGTTTATTATTAATAATATGGATAGTTCTTCTGTCCTTTTACTCAATTCAAAGTCAGTGTAAATTGCTTTTACATTTTCTATTCAGGTGATCTAAGATATTCCCTGGAGCTGTAGTTGTTAAATTAGTTAAATATTCAACGTTCATTAAACATCCAAAATACAAACTATTACGTTCTTCAACCATTTCAGTGTATCTTATCAAACCAGCTTTGCAACATAGAGATTAATTTGCCACAAGGCTATTTTTTGCAATATTCTCTCTCTGTATATATAGAGATGAATATACACATAACAATACAATTATTGACTTTTTACATTAACATTTTAATAACTTATTGTCTTCGCACAGGACATAGTGCCATAAAAACTTTCAATTAGTATATTTCTTCATGTGTCTTCTCTCCTTCCTTCAGTTTAAGCTTTTTCAATTGCTTTTACATTTTCCAGTCAGATGAACTGAAGTACTCATTGAAGAGGCTGGTAGATGGACTTTCCCACGCTCGGGAGGATGCCCGAACCGGTTACAGCTTGGCACTCGCGCAGGTGAGTTAAACACTGATCGATTGCTCTAAATATCTATAAGTGGAAAGTTTGGGTTCTTTACTCAGTTGAGGTTTTTGTGTTTTGTTGCAGGTGCTAAGCGTGTTCGAGGAGTTGTCGTTAAAAAGCATGTTAGAGCAGATTAAAGAGAAACACAACTTGCAGACGGCCAAAAAGGTAAAACACACACCCTCTGTATCTCTGTCTCCTTTCCTCAGTGCACTCTTCCCTTTACCTCCTGTACACTACTGGTGTAACAATACAGCAGTCTTCATCGAAACATTGTTTCAATGATCGACAAGCCCATGACATTGATACAAAATATAACCAAATAAAATCATACAATGTTAAAAGGTTGTCCATTGCAATGAAACTTGATTTACACTTCTACTTGTTACTACCATGGCTCTCCACCAGGTGTGTAGATCACAAGTGTCATAACTGTTGATATTGAAAAGAGGCATAATGAGCTTCTGTCAGATGTTTAAATATCTCCTAAAAGCTTGAAGCAGCATCTGAAAGCACAAGATGTGTTCTGGCAACGTTGCTCTTTGTCTCCATCCTCTGCGCCCACATACTCACCAGCTCTTTCTCTCTTGACAGAAACAAATCAGGAATGTGGCGTTTGGCAATTTCTTCGGAGTGCTCGCCCTGTCTCAGTCCAACCGCCTGCACAAGGTATGTGAAGCATCGGCAATCTTCTTTTTTAGAGTATTGTAACTCCATTGTTTCTCCAATTTTTGTGTGTTCTAATTTTGCAACGACATATAATTCTGTTAGATTTGCTGTGCTGTACTATATATATACACACACACAGTACTGTTCAAAAGTTTGGAGCCACATGGATATATAGACGTAGATATTTAGAGATATTTTAGATCTTTACCCTAACTGTCTTTGCACCAACCACCTAATCACATTCTTTGTTTGTGAGTACATATGTGGCAATAAACTTCACCCCGCTTCTGATTCTTCCTCTCCAGGAGCCGCAGGTGCTGCTGGAGTGCATTAAGCTGCTGCAGAGCCTGTCTCAGTACCGCGATCACCTAAGAGATTTGCCCAGGAAGACTATAGTGGACATTCTATCCGAGGTGACCAGATGCTTTGGCGTGTCTAGCCCCTTTTAGTGCTGCCAGACTTCACATAAAAACTGATTTTTTGCAGGCTGATTGCAAGTTTTATTGCAGCCTTAAATGACATTTGCATGCTTGCCAGGAGGTCTGCTGATGACCAGATCAGACTTTTTTGGTAGAGAACGCCAGTAGAAAGATAACAGTGCTCACAATACATTGCACGCATTAAATGTGCGAGGTGATTACTCAGATCGTGTAAAACTGCAGAATGACTCAATTTGGATCAAGTGCAAGGTCAAGTTCAGGTCATATTGCGCTGAATTAAATCAATATTCAGGCCAGTTGATGTCAGTCTTGTATTTACAATGCAATACTGTAATTGCAGTGTAGTTAAGTATGTGATATTAACAGTAATATTGTCTATTTAAAGTCTTATGGATTTGCACTTTTCAGAAACAATAGTTGGAGTATTAGAACAGTTTATTTTTGGAATGCAGTTAACATGCACTTAACACTTTATTCTGCTGTTTAGTCATCTGTACTTTGCAATCTGTGATTCAGAACATGATGCAACAAAACAAAGAATAACGTTTGTATTGCCCTGTGTGGAATGCTTTAGGTAAACACTTACTGTATTTTTAAAGGTTGCTTATAGCTTATAACTCAGTTTACAGCAGTTGCTTACAGTGCAGTCCAAGTTATCGAGAAGGGCCTGCTATCATGGAATGACTTCTTATTGTATTGTGTTATGTTATTATTGTGTGTGTGTGTGTGTGTGTTGCAGACCTCAGAGGAGGTGTTTGAGGAGGTCCTGTTTAGTGCCCTGCAGACGGATCTGACCTCTGCGCTCAGCAACCCGGAGCAGTTAGAGCTCCTCCTGGTGGCCATCCAGAAGTTCCCCAATGTCATCAAGCCGGCCAAACTGAAAGGGCTGCTGGGCTCCAAAGTCGTCATTAACAAGCAGAATCTTCCTCGGTGAGGCTCGTTCTCGCCTCCTGCTCTGTTGTGCCCTTTTTCCGCGCTTCTTTCCCCACTTGCTCTCTCCTTCTGTCGTTCTTTCCCCTCTTGCACTGTCATTTCATCTTTCCTTCCCCCTTGCGCCATCCTTTCGTGCTTCCTTCCGCAGCCCTCCTTTCTCAACCTCCAGCCCCCTTAGGTGCCTCTTTCCCCCTTGCGCCCTCCTTCCCTGCCTCCCTCCCCTCTTGCATGTTGCGTTCCTCCTTCCTTTCACCCTTGAGCACTCTTTCCGTGCTACCTGCCATCCTTGCTCCTCCTCCCGTGCTTCCTTTTCTCTTTACATCCTTGTTTTCTGCCTTTTCTCTTCTGTGCTTCCTTTTTCCCTTGTGCTCTCGCGCCCATGTTTGTGCCCTCCTTTTGTGCCTCCATTTCTCCCTGCTCCATCCTCCCGCGCCTCCTTGCTTTCTCACTCTCTTCTTCCGCGCCACCTCTTTTCCCCTTCACAATCTCGTTCTCTGCCTCAGTTTACTCTTAGCTCTCTTTCTGTGCTCCTTCTCCCTTCGCACCTTCATTTCACGCCCTTCTGCAGTGTTTTCTTTTCCTCTGTGCCCTCCTTTTGTGTGTCCTTCTTCCCCTTGCACCCTTCTTCTGCTTCTCTTCCTCCAACATGCCCTCCTTCCATGTTTACTTTCCACGTGTGCCTCCTTTCAGCTCTTTTGTCCTGGTTCCACGTCCCTTGCTCCCTCTTTCCCTCATACACACCTCTTTCTCCGTTTTGCACCCACCTTCTGCATCTGCATCCCTCCTCTGTACCCTTCTCTTCCTTGCGCCCCTTCCTCCCTGCACGCTTTGTGACTGTGTGTGTGTGTGTGTTTCAGGCTGGTGGAGGTGTTGAAAGCAGCAGCGCGCACAGTGAAGAAGGAGAGCGTATTGCCGGCAGTGGCGTTGGACCTGCTGCAGGTTTCTCTGCGTGAAGAAAGCTTCGAGCTTTTCTGGAACGAAGCCGTTATCAGCGGCCTGCTGTCTGAACAGCCCGGCCCTGCTCAGTGAGTGCAGCTTTTTGTTTGTTCATTTGGACAGGACTGAATTGGTGCATTTCACTACATGCTGATCGACAAATAAAGAATCTCATTAAAGGAAAGCACTCTGGCTTAGAGTCAGGAGTCGTTTCACCAAGTGCAAAAAACATAATATCTCACCGCCTGGTTTAGCCTCCTTTCAACAGTCCTGTTCTCTGTCCTGTTGGAGAGACATCTGTAGAGTTGTGATTGTGTTCTTGTTGTTGTAAAATTCTCTCTCAGTTTCCTGGCTTTCCGTCTCCTTGGAGCTTCCCTGTCTTTGCTGTCGGTGGCTCAGCTGGAGTTTGTTCTGTCTGGAGATGTGATGAGACGTTACGGAGAGCACGTCGTGTCGGCACAAGTGAGTCCGACACGCTACAGAGCTCTATCCATCTTTCCTTTTCCTCTCTTTTTTCAGGATTCAAGATTCTTTATTTGTCACATGCAAATTATACAGGTACAGCATGCAATGAAATGTATCCTGATCCGCTCTTTTAACTGTGCAATTAGGCAATTTAGAAAAATAACCAAATAGACATACAAATACAAACTTAAATAAGGAGGTCAGGGAAATAAGACAAAAAACTGTATCTCATATACAGTAAGGTACATGAAGTTACATGTGCAGACGGCATGGAGTACAGTTTTAATTTAGACTTAAGCTGGGTATAGGTGTATCTGCCTGCATATACTAAATTTAAAAAAATGTATTGACCTTTAACCAGAGTTACAAAATTTTTCTAGGGACAGATGACAGGTGCAATGAGATGTTTTTAAAGTGCCGAGTGCAACTGCAGCATTGTACGTAGCAGACAGAGTAGAAGCTTGTGATATTTGGACAGTGAAATGTGGCAACCAGTATAAATGATCATCACAATTGAGGTTATAGCAGTATGTAATAGCAGAATTAAGACAGTAAAATGTGGCAGACAGTATAAGTGATCATAACAATACTCTTTATTCCTTTCCTATTCTATTCCATTCTTTCTTTCCTTCTTTATATTCTTTCTGAAAAAAAAAGTAAAATAGCCTTTAAATAATGTAGGGCTGGGCAGTATTTCTTTGTAGGGATGCACCGATGCCGGTATCAGTACCGATACCACCCCCCTGGTAGTTACTCGTACTCGGAACAAAATTCCCTGATACCACGTGGAAGATATAATGTAGTTATGTTCATCGCCACGCAGAGGCAGTGTAAATGCCACAACACTTGCCAAATAAACTGTAAACTCCACGGAGCCGTCTGGAGGAGCTTCAAAATAAATGATAATGACAGCAGCAAATAAATTATAATATTTTAATATTTAACATTTTATTTAGTTGTTGCTGCTTTTTTATGTTTTGATACATATAGAACAAATACATGGATAAAAAATTAGTATCATTTATTTTATAAAATGACATAATAAGACTCAAGTGTACTTTAATTTATATTTTGGTTTTTGATAGTGTTTTTTTGAGTTTAGACTACCGTATTTCCCCAACGATCGGCCGCGGCTTATACATCAATTTTACAAACCTGCGTATTGGGTGCGGCTTGCTTAAATGTGGCGGCCTATCTAAAAACATGAAAACGCATTCGCTAAAAGAAAAATTCAGTGCACAAAAAAGACGACATACCCAAGTGATTCGTTGAATTTAAATGTACTGTTTACAGCAGCAACGAACAGTTCGAAAAGCAACGCAAAACAAAGATAGATCAGTGAGGATGTTCTGTCACTTAATTGGCGCTGCCGCATCCAGCCTCGTTGCTGCAATGGAAAAATGACACTTTTTCATGCCTTTGCTACATTACATTACATCCTAGTATATAATACAGGCTAGGCAAAAACAACATTTAACAGAAATAAAAGGAACAGAACTTTATTGTTGGCTGGGAAAAGATAAGTTTTAATTTTCATTTAAACGACTGGAGGGTGGGGCTACTGCAGTACAGCAACGTCAATCATCTGTCTACATGGAAATACTTCAGTATAAAATTAGCAGCACTGAAATGCAAAAATTATTAGGCTTATCTTTCTTCAAATCCTTCAAAATCAGATCCGTAAACGTCATTGTTGCCGAACAAGTCGATTGTAACCTGTGCTGCTTCGTTGTCCCTGATGTTGGACACGCTTTCGTCACCGGTATCGCTCTCGGATATTGCAGACGTCGCTTGTGCTGCCGGTAGGGGTGTAGGTGGAGGAAGGATCTCGGCTTTGCGAAAACCACTCTGTATGCTTTCTGGTTTCATGCTGTTCCACGCCGAAATAACCCATTCGCACGCTTGACTGTACGTCGCACGTCACTGCCGGCCACACGGAGTACGGCATGTACTGAAATGTACTGTATAATGTCACTATAGAGTTGCAAAGGCCTCAGGGGCGTGGCTAACGACGTAGATACTTTTACTTCAGATTGGTAAATTCAGTAGCGTCGCGGCTAATAACACGCCGTGGCTTATCTCAGAGTTTTAAAACATAAATGAGCATTTTCTGCAGCTTATAGAATGGGGCGGCTTATCGTTGGGGAAATAGGATACTTGATATTGGTTTTTAAAAAAAATCTTTAAAAAGTCTACTATTATTGTCATTGTTATTAATAACAGACCAACACATGTATCGGTACTCGGTATCGGTGAGTACCCAAAAATAAATATCGGTACTCATATTCGGTCTCAAAAAAATGGTATTGGTGCATCCCTGTGTCTTTCTTTCCTGCCTTTCTCTCTTTCTTCTTTTTTTTCTTCTTCTTTCTTTCCTTTCTTCATTCTTTCTGTCTTTTGTGTTTTTCTTTTTTTCATTTATTTTCCGTCTAATTCTGTGATTTTTGCCATCCACAGCTCCCCGAGCGCTTCAAGTTTGCGCCAGAGATGGATGGCTACGTGTGTGCCTTCATGCAGGGCTGCCAGGAGCCAGACAAGCAGTTAGCGGTGGCGCTGGCCTTCAGCCGCCTCACCAAGCAGGGCTACCCGGCCGTGCCGTCCTTCTGGAAGCCCCTGGAGCAGCTGCAGCCTGAGGCCACAAGGCGCTACGTGGAGTGGCTGAAGGAGGCCTTCTGCCGGCCGGCGCTGGAGCAGTGCCTGGAGTTCAGCACCCGAAAGCAGAGGGAGAGCCAGGAGCAGAAGGACCAGTCAGTGCTTTTTAACGCTTTACACACACCTTTGCCACGCTACACGTCAGCACAGAGCGTTGGTCCCATGACGATAGAACTGAAAGAGGTTTTTGTTGGATATAAAGTCAGATGTTTGGTACCTCATCAGTCAGCCATTTTTGAAGTCCAATGCTGGACAGTTGGATTGCTGTTTGTTGTCTCTGCAATCTCCGTAAATATTGAAGTAGAGCGGTCAAAACACAAACTTTTAACATTCTGCTGGAATTGAATTCCTCATCTTAAGAAAGTCAGGTTTTTAGGATGAAAAGGGTAAGTTTTTCAGCAAAATTTATTCACAAGAGTACAGTATAGACCTTCCACTGTTTCAAAACACTAAAAACAAAAAATCCAAAATTTTACCCCACGCAACATAAACACTCGTTTTTCTCGAAAACCTTTGTTGCCTGGTTTTGCCGTGGAGGGTCACATATCAAATTCTCGTTGCAGTTTATACTAGCTACTTTTCTAGTTTCTATTTAGGTATAGGGTTTCAGCTGAGGTTACGTCAAGTTGTGATTACTCGACTAGAGAAAGTTATGCTTCATCCACACTTTATTTGCATACGAAATGAAAATATTGGGCCCTAAGGACCAAACCCTGATGCGCTTCATAGGTCACCGTGTGTGTGCAGTACTTCCAATAGTATTTTCAATGGAAAAGTATTCTCTTCTGTCATCAAGGTCAGCATCTCTAATATCTGTTCTAACTGTTATAGTTTTGAGTCACAAATGGACGGCGGTTGGGGTTTGAGAATATAATTGCTCATAAAATCAAGGGCAAAGAATTTCCAGAGTTGGTGTGCAATACTGGAACTGACTCCCCCTCTTTCGTTTTCCACAGCGGGTTATCAGAAGTTAGTTATGGGGCGCGGAAATGGAAACATGCTGCTCAAGGTTTTATTATAGAGAAATCCACTGCACCATTTGCTAATAAGTTTACATGATGAAAACACACTTTGATAGTGATCATTCTTAATATTAGCGGAATTGGGGATATCAAATAATGAACCCTAACGCTATTTCTTAGGATTAGAAACGTTTTGGGAAAGCCAGGAATAAAGAAAAGATCATGATTAAAACATAAATACCATTTGTTTTAAAACTTTATTTAGGCTGTCTCCAACAGGAAACGAAAGGGTCAACTCTAATTACTTAATATATGGGCACCATGTCAAAGTCAAAGTCAGAGTCTTTTGCAATATACATAGGGCCCTATTAAATCTGTTTTGTTTTTTCCTAAATTCCGTTTTTCCATATTTATTCTTCTGAATTCTGTGTTTTATATTATAATCATATTTATTCACCTAAAAAGTTCTAATTATGGAGTGGAGGGGGGGCTCACATTTAACCGCGCACTTGATTCTTAAATTTGTGTTCTTGAGTGTCACATTTGCGCGCGCGACTGTGAAATTTACGCCTGCAAATTTTTTGCAGCAAGCCATTTTGCGCGCTTTAGTTTTGGCACTGATGTGACGCCATACTTTTCCCCTGTCGTTGCCATGTTGTTTGTGAATCTGCTACAGGGTTTGGGTGCGCCGCGCTAATTTACCCGTGTAGAACGATGCGTCGCATTAGTTCCGCTTTTGGCGCCCGCGTGTAAAATAAGTAATAAAATCGATTTTCATAAAAACACATCGTCCTGAACTGTAAATTCGAATTAATCGATAAAATCGATATATCGCCCACCTCTATGAGTGACAGAGAAAATGAAGGTTAAGGCTTGAAAGTTATAACAGCGTTATGAGCAGAAATATGACCTGCAAGATAAGTGCAGCTCGTGTTTTTGATATGTGCGTAGTAGATCTTGTTTTGGCTCATGTTCCTCTCTTTGTTCTCACTTGCGCAAGTTTCAGAACGCTTTACGCTCGTGCGCGATACTAGTGTCTTGTGCAATAAGTCAGCCTGCTGGGATTTCCCTGGAGTTCCCTGGGAACTGCCAAAGCGCAGCACATTCCTGTCTGATGAGTGTTTGAATTTGAAAACATTATGAATTATTGTAGTAATCAATATTTCGAATGGAAAATGATGCTGAACAGACGTGTTGAACTGTTTCTTTTGTGTTTTGCGGCGTGTGTGTTTTAATTCGACTCTGTTCTCCTGGGCAGGAGCGAGGCGAGTGTGTTGCGCTTTCGCAAGTGGATCATTCCCCGGCTCGCCTTCATCGCCGAGAACCATCAGATCAAAAAAGACGAGGAGCTGGTAATGGGAATCGCCAGGTAACACACACACACACACACACATCATGGCAGACAGACACGCAAGCACACACACGGACATGCATGCACTCTGGCACATGCAGACCGACATGCACACAAGCGTGTAATCAGATGGACATGAAGACAGGCAGGCAGACACGAGTGCAGGCAAACAAATACGCACACTCACACAGCTGTTCACACCTCATGCATGCAGACTCATCATTGCCGTGATGTTAATTTTGCTGTGTGTGTGTGTTTCTCACTTTCTCTCTGCAGGTTTATCTTCTTTCACGCCTTTTTCACCACTAAAAAGCCCACTGCTGAGATCCCGGAAACCAAGCAGAAGCTGTCGGTGCCCTTAGACCAAAACGTGCGCGGCGTGGCCAGCTCCGCCTTCATCAGGTGCGTGTGTGTTAAGTGTAATTCCCACTAACCGATGCTGATTTTCGCTCGCTGATTTGTACAAACTAGGAATTTGATCATTTTACCTTTTCTCTCTCTCTCTCTCTCTCTCTTTATATATATATATA